>PVKS010011317.1:0-57108 GCA_004027875.1 Aplodontia rufa
ATTGATTCTTTCTGTATTTATTTGCAGTTCTTATTAATTGGTGCACTGTGGATTATGCACAGGTGAGATTCCCTCTGCCCTACTCTCACATGTGCACAGGAAAAAGTGGTCAGAGTCACTCCAAGCTCCTCCCTTTCCCTTTCCTCCTCCCTCCCCTCAACGTCCTCCTCTACTCCACTGTTCTCCCTTCAGTTTTCATCAAATTTTTCCTCACTCTTCCTTTTTTACTGCTTTATTTCGATCTTACTTCCACATGTGAGAGAAAGCATTCAACCTTTTGCTTCCCATGTCTGACTTATGATAATCTCCAGTTCCATCCATTTACCAGGAAACACCATAGTTCAGTCTTTATGGCTGAGTAATACTCCATTGTGTATATACACCACATGTTCTTTGTCCATTTGTCTGTTGATGGGCACCTAGGCTGGTTCCATAGCTTGGCTGTTGTAAATTGTGTTGCTACAAACATTGATATGACTGTATCTCTATAGTATTCTGCAGGAATTTTCATGTGTTTAAATATACCATGCTATTTCAGACCCCATCAGTGGAATATACCAGTTATCTAGTGCTATGTATTTAACCACCCCAAAACTTATGGCTCAGACCAACAGTGACCATTGGCTGTCTCTGGTGATGAGGTTCTTCTTTCTGCCTGGTGGCAGCTGCAGGTTGCTCATCGGGGGTTCCACCTGGGGCAGAAGGTCAGAAATGAGCCACATGAATAGCAGTCAGTGTTGGCTGTGATTTCCATTATCCCCATAAGCCTTCTCCTTGTGACTCACTGGACTTCTTTAGCAAGGCAGTTGGATCATGAGGGAGTGGCTCCACTCCAGGAAGTGTGGCTTCTTCCACAGTTGTCCAGACTGGAAAGCAACCAGCTGAGGTTTGCAAGTGAATGGGTAAGAACATGGTGGTATGTCCAGATGATGGAATATTACTCCATGCTAAAAAGAAATGAGCTCTTGGGGCTGGAGCGGTGGCTCAGTGGTTATGGCGCTTGCCCAGTGTGTGCAAGTATGCGAGTTCAAACCCCAGCACCACATACACAGTCAAGTGTCTAAGGAAAGAAAGTCACATAAAAAACTAAATAAAAATAAATTGCTTCTCTCTCTCTCTCTCTTTCCTCTCTTCCTTTAAAAAAAAAGAACTCTCAAGGCAAAAATAAATAAATAAATAAATACTCTGAGGAACTTAAATGCATATCACTAACTAAAAGAAGCCAGTTCGAAAAGTCCACACTCTGTATGATTCCAACTGTACAACATTCGGGAAAAGGCAAAACTGTAATGACTGAAGCAAGACCAGTGGCCACCAAGAGCTAGTGGGTAGGGAGGAAGGACTTGCAGGCAGAGTACAGAGATCTCTCAGGGCAATGGGAAGAGCCCTCCTGCTCAGGGATGCAGATGCGTGTTGCTGCATGTTTGTAGACACATGCAGAACTTGCGGCACCATGACTGAGCCTTAGCAAAAGCGATGGAGCCTGGGTGGAAATGACATGCTATTATAAGTTGGTCCTGTCCAGCAAAGGAGGCACTCAGGTGGGGGATGCTGGAAGGGAGTGAGCTACGCCCAGGTGGGGTCAGGTGTGAGCTATCTGCCTCTTCCTCTGCGTTCTGCTGTGAACCTCACACTGCTCTTAAACACCTGCTCTAAGGAGAGCTTGGAGGACTGCTGTGGCTTCCCTAAGGCGTGCCCTCGAGGGTTGGAGCATCCTTTCCACTACCATCTACTTGCCAGAGTTGGTAGCAGTCCAGTCTGGTCTCGAGGACAAAGGCAAGCATCCACCTCTCCGGGGAGAAGGAGGAAGGCTCTGCAGCCATTTTAACCCCCAACCAGCAGTAGGACAGGTGGAGAGGCCAGAGGTGCCTCTGCCCCCAGCCTCCAGAAAAGTTAGCTGGTGCCCACACCATGGCCCACGGCACATCCTGTTCCAAACGCCTGGAGGGTTGAAAAACTACCTGTTTTCCTACACTTTTTAAAGTTAATATCCAAAATGTCATAGATTTAAATAATTTGCCATGATATAATATCTAATCTCCTACAAACTTTGGAATTTTTAGATAAAACTCTTCCATTTTCTTTTGTAAGTATATCCAATGGACTCTGAATTCCAAAACGATCTGCTAGCCCCATCATCTATTTTTAAACTACACGAACAAACTCTTCTTTTACAGGAGAAGTTTTACATAGTTTCCTTTACTCATTAAATTTGCATTTCCATTATGCTTCTCTACAATATAAATATGGGTATGTATTTAAATTTAATTTTCTAAAATATCATGTGATATTTTAAATACACTGCTCTACATTTTGAATAATTACTTCTGGATTTAGCTATCATTAAAATAATTACCATTGCATAATGGAACAAAAATGAAAATATCTCCCAAATTTTGATAATTTTCAGAAAGAACATAACATTTTATCAAAACAAGTATCCTTAGTGAAATAGGTGATATTTTTCTCTATTTTTTCTCTTCTTTTTATTCATTATCCTTTCTTTCTTCTCGTTCATATGTCCCTGGGTGAATATTGCTTTTTACAAAAATAAAAAGGGATTCAGGGATTCAGCATCAATTCTGTTTCTATTTTTCAGTTTTGTAAGTTCAAGTTCTTAGAAAATTCATCCACATAAATAGATGGAAATTGAATCAAATTGTAATAACATTGTCACTCAATTCCAACTCCTCTCAAACTGTATGCCAGAAATCATCCTACACTCTACCATAGACAATGACTTTTAATGATCTATTAGCTGACAACGCAATTAAGTCCTCCTTTAATTTGGTTTATAGTAAAATAAAACAACAACAGTGACAGGAACCAGAAAGCAATCTGACTGTGTGGCCTGGCCCCATCCTCAGCACAGACACCGCCCTTGTTTGAGAAGCACAGGAAATGGGAGAGTCCTGCCTGTGCTCATGAAAATAGCTGCTCTCCCTGTCCAGGCTGAGGGATCCCTGGGCAAGTGGAAGGCTCTGGAAGGAGCTGGGAAGAGGGAGGGGAGGCCTGTGCTCTGTGAGGGTGTGAGGCCTGCTCAGCAGCAGGGTGACCAGCAGGACAATTGCATTCGAATCAGGAGAAGGGCTGTGGGACTGGAAGGTAATCAGCAGAGCATTTGGAGATGAACCAGCAGGTTGGCCTGTTGGAAAGAGCTCAGATTGGGTTTATGCAATCCACTTCCCTTTGGAAAGTTCTCAACAAATTTACAGTAAAATTATAGGTAATCAAACATTTTTCACAGGCAGATGAATATAAAGCATGACTTCATGCCATGACTTCATGAATGAATGAATGAATGGGTGAAGGGGACGATTGTAAACTATCTCAATTCTTTCCCAAGGAGCAAGTTTTGGGGGTTATCATATTTAATATTACATGGTATCTCAGGGAAAGCTTGTGTGCTTTGTAGGGTGCTATGTTTGTCCTCAACCCCAAGTTATAGTTATAGACTGAAACTCTCCAAGCGGGTCTATTACAGGACTGTTACGGGAATATTAAGTAGCAAGAGTTCCACATGATGTTTTGAGAACGAGAATACAAATGATTCATAGGGAAAAATAGAATCAAATGTTAATAATGCAAAGCTGTACGTGTAGACGTTAGATCTTGAATTTTGGAACAATTTGCACAACTTGACAGAAGAAGAAGGCCTTTGATTTAAACTACATGGACAGAACTTAGAAAGCATATTATCTGTGGCAGAGAAAGCTAACTATCCACCCCCAGTGCTGATCCTTCTTGCACAATGCAGAGGGGGAGGTGGTTGCCCAAATTAGGACATTTTCTACCTTATTTTTACATCCAAGTCTGGCCATAAACCAAGTGCTTTGCATTGAGATAGGCGTTTCCAAGACAGGGATTGAGGGGGGTATTCCCTCTGGGGAAGAGGAGACTTCCAGGAGTCTCCCACAGTGCCAGGGGCTGGCACAGCCACCATGGAAGCAAAGATGGGAGCAAAACTGCCACCTGACCAGGAATCTGTCATTAGATTGTTATACAAATGACAATAGCAAAAATCCATTCTATTCTATTACTGAGCTTGCTGCGGAGGCTGCCGTCGCCGTGACCCAGCAGAGGTAGAGAAGGAAGATTGTGTGTAGACTAAGAGCCAATGAATGGATGGATGCCAGGCTTCTGCTCTACAGAAGGAAGTCTAAATGCTTATGTCTGAGGGGACTAACGTGAGTGTGCCTGAGCTTCGCTACTGACCTAGGTGAATTTGGACATGCCTCTTTTCCTACCAGGGCTCCGCTGAGACATGCTAGCTTTCCAAACACCTGCGACACAAAACGCTCGAAAGCCCAAGTCCACAATGGATTCTGACGCATCGTGAATAATTCTTTGGAAAACGTTTTCACTCCAGCATGTATCAAACAAGCAGCGAGCAACCCAAGCAACACAGCACATTGTCTAGATGAAAAGAAGTCAGGTGGGGAGTTGGGGGATGGCTGGAGTGGGATGTGGAAGGCTCGCTCCTGCCACGCATCTGCTAACTGCTCTCACCAGAGCTGCCCTGGCAGGCGTGTCCGCGGTTGGCAGCAGAGGGGCCTGACTGGCTGGAGCCCACCGCCCATCCGTCTTCATTCAGCCGTCCTCCCAAAGGCCAGGGTAATTGATGCTCTAACAACAGCACCGACAGGCTGCATCAAACTTCTGTTTAGAGCCCTCCCGGCACGAGGCGGCCAACAGCTTTCCGCGCAATTTATACAAATGGCTTTGAATATGCGGGTGTTAATGCTAACATTCTAAAAAGGAAACTGTTAAAGTCCTTATATCTTTTTGTTTGGGCTGAAAAGAGAGAGACAGAGCAAAGAATATCAATCTGTCAAACCTCATCTAAGGCCCACTTATATAAAGCAGGGGAGAAATCAAGTCACATTTGAATCTGCGACAGTTAGACATCGCATCCTAAATTTACAGACGTTCAGCTAACAAGACCTCTGGGTTTTGCTTCATCTTTGAAGAAGACGGTGTTGATTGCTTCTTGAGAGAGTCATGGGGCAGCACACGCGATGTTACAGAGGGTGCCCGTGTGCTCTGATTACTGGGGTTGCTGCCAATCCAAAAGCAAGCAGGGTTGGTGTAGCAGGACAATTATTGACAAACGACGCCAGGGCCAACCACATCATCGTTTCGCTGCAACTCTGTTTATAAGCCAGATGTTTTGTTTACATGCAGCCAACCCTTCCTTTTTCTGATTTTTTAAAACTTTGACCAAACCCTTTGATCACACTGATGTGAGTAATCAACCAGGTAAGAGTCGGGTAATTCCAGAATCTGTCACGCATCCCTGTTACATTACAACTTTGTTGGAAACACATGACTTCAAATCTCTGGTTTATTCCTCTCTCATACTTTATGTTACCTGAGGATTGGGCTTTGTGCATCTTCATTCCAGGACCAACGCTGAGGGAGAAACCCTCACCTGGAACACAATTTGATTGTGGCCAAAGGAAAAAAATCAAGAGGTGAGAGAAACAGCCATTGGTTTTGGAAACTTCTACTCAGAGGCAGCCTGCACGTCTGCCTTCTCACACCTGGACCAAGCAAGTCACATGGTCAGTTCTGATGATGCAGGACCAAGGGGGCAGCAATTCTCCTACAGGAAGAGTGAGACCGTGGTTGACAGCAGTAATACGCTACTCCAGTGCACCCCCAATGCCACAAACGTTGACTTCATTCCCTGTGCGTGCAGCATCTTTACCCTCTCAGGAGGGCAATGCCCAGGTCCCTGTCAGTCAAACCCAAGGTTTTGTGTACTCTCTGCACCTGATTGCCTTGAGCTACCGACCTACTACGGTAACAGACAGCAACTCCACAAGGTAGTCTGGAAGAAAAGAGACCCAATAAACACATGCATTTGAAAAGGGCAAGGCTGGGAGCAGGCACAGAGCAGTCACATCAGTCCTGTGAGCAACAATGGCTCAGTGTTCTCACTGGGGGCAAGTGTTCATTTCTTTATTCCTTTATGGGACTAGCCGATATTTAAAATGGGTTGGAATTCTGTTATTGCTCATCTCCAATTTGTTGGATGCAGAGGATTTTTTTTAAAGCAATGTTGCAACTGTTTTTTTAAACCCTCAGTTTGACTTTGAGATATTTCCACAACTATGTATGATATACTGAAGATTTTCTTCTCTTGCTAATGTTCTGATTGATATAAGCACCCTAAAGATTGACATATGATGCATAGCATAATTATTTAATTATGCTACTTTAAATTCCCAAGGTGAAAATTCACAGTCATCTCAAAGCCATGATTAATGATTTTTGCTTTATATTTTAATTTGTTTCCGTCTCAAAGGTATAAACAATATTTCTCCTGTGTACCTTCCTTTCCATTTGTGTAATGATTGAGAGTCTGTTGTACCCTAGCCCCCAGAGACGGCTGTCAAACTCAGAGAAAGTGGTCCAGATCAGGGGTTGAGAAACTGAAGGTTTTCCTCATCACTAGGGTAACACTGGAATTCTGGAATCAGGATGATGAAATGAAGACATGGAATTTTACACAGTGTGTTGGAAAATGTAGAATTGGGACAGGTGTAAATTTTTTTTGACCCCAGGTATTGAACCCAGAGCGGCTTAACCCTGAGCCAGCCCTTTTTATTTTTTATTTTGAGACAGGGTATCACTAACTTGCTTAGAGCCTCTCTGAGATGCAGAGGCTGGTTTTGTACTTGGAATCCTCCTGCCTCAGCCTCCTGAGCAGCTGGGATTATAGGTGTGCACCATTGTGCCTGAACGACTGGTGAACTTTTAAAAAATGTTTTATTTTCTTTTTGGCAGTCTCTTTTTACTTTCTTAATTTGCTCTAGCAGGCATCCATGAGAAAGCCCAGAATTCAAACATAATATTGTTTTGGCATCCTCAAAATGAAAGAAACATAATGTCGAGTGCTTCGGATATGTAGCTTGGGCTTTCTCTGGATCATAAAGGACAACACGGGCCTTTGGATGGAGCCCCTCACGTGCCTGTCCCCCATTTCTGAAGTTTCATAGATGTAGGCACCAGAAAAGAGAAGAATTGGCAACATGCTGATTCATCCAAAACCCTTAACTGACCCCTTAGCTGGGCTCAGAGATCAGCGCTGGCCCTTGGGACAGTGAGGACAACTCCTGGTGCCCACTCCTAGCTCTTCCTTTTTGTACCATTGGACATTTTTCTTCCTGGAGCCTTTTTTTTCCTCACAGCCAACACCTGCCCCAGCACTGCCCAGGCACCTGGCTCTTCTAGACAATGCAGGGTTCCTGGGGTCCCTGAGGAGCAAGCTATCTTAAGGCCAAGCATCCTCTGGCTTCAACAGCGTGGCAGTCACTTAAGAACCTGGAGTTAAGAACCACTCAGTAGGGGTTGGGGATTTAGCTCAGTGGCAGAGAACGTGCCTAGCACGAGCATGGCCCTGAGTTCAGTCCTCAGCCCTGAAAACAAAACAAAACAAAACAAAAACAAATAAACAAACAAACAAAAAACCACTCAGTGGCATCTGATGGCTGCTTTTGTGAAATGGCTTTAAAAATGCTTCCTTTTCTGCTCAGCCACTGTAGCTTCTCTGATCACAGTTTTATACTTTAAAGGCAAAATTTCCACCACTCTTGTTCTGGTCTCTGGCTTCATGACTAAAACTATTGATATGCTAACTTGACCTTAGTGAGAAATGATTGTTAAGCCCTGCACTGTGCATTTTAAAGGGAATGGGTGGTGTACCACTGTGTTAATTTAGGACTCGAGTGGAAGGGTCCACCACCCAACCTTATATCAAGACTATTTTACTAAGCCCTCCACTATCCATCCATCTGTCCATCTATCTATCCATCCAAGAAATATTATTGAGCACTAAATACAGGCTTGACAAAACAGATGAAAATCCCTGTTCTGATAGAACCAACTTCCTAGTGAGAGGAGATGGACCACAGCCACAGTAGAAGGAAGTCTACTCAGAAGCTTCCAGCTTACAATGGTTCCACCTACAGCTTTTAGGCTTTATAGTGGTTCAGAAGCAACATGCTGCATTCAGTCGAAACTGTGCTTGGAGTTTTGAATTGGATCTTTTCCTAGGATAGTGACGTGTGGTGCAATCATTGCTCATGGTGCCGGGTAGCAGCTCCCAGTTAGCTGCACAATCCCATGTGAATTCTCTACCGTGTGCTCTGTGGCTAGACCATGGTGCTTTGCAGGTTGAGTGTGTTCAATGAACTCTCTTCCTAGGGTGAGTTTGTGGAATGTAATCTCATCTGAAGACAAGCAGCATCTGCCATTTATTAGATGACTTGTCCTCTGCAGAAAGAGTAGAACAGTAAGGGAACTGGGTATTTGGGAGACAGAATGAAATTTTAAATCAGATAATCTGGTAGGTGTCACCAAGACGGTGGGCAGACTTGATGGAGGTGAGAGATTGCAGTCAGGAGTCTGTCTCCAGTTTCGATGCTGAACTGCTGGCAGGCTTGAAGCCCCACCTTCTTTTGCCCATCTGTTCCTCATGTGGGTTGACACAAGCCCCAGACCCTGCTAGAATGAGACTCCACAACTATGTAGTCACATGCAGCCCTTGCTCAGGCGATCTCCATCTTGGTCAAAGCCCTGCTGTTGACATCTTGCAATTATTGATCATTTTTGAAAGGCACTGGGCCTTGACAATCCTACAGGCAGCCTTTGCTCCAAGTTCTCCAAATTCTAAGAGAGCTGAATTCTAAAATCCAGATTCAAACCTGACCTTCCAGATTATTCACAAAAATATCACTTTTTAGCCTGTGAGATAATTGTGATGGCAACATCTGAAATACATTTTGAGACACTTGCAGATCCACACCCAGCTGTAAGAATCTTCAGAGAACCCATCCTCTTCTGATAGTAACGTCTTATTTTTTCTCTTCTCTCTTCTTTTCCTATAATGAGGATTGACCCCAGGGGTGTTCTACCGCTGAGCTATGTCTCCAACCCTGTGTAGTTTTTGAGACAGCGGCTGGCTCAGTTGCTGAGGTTTCCCGGAACTGCCTCAGCTGCGGAGTAGTTGGGATTATAGGTGTGTGCCACCACTCCCACCTGAAAGTATCTTTTTCAAGGTATGTGGGTGCATCATCTTTCCTGTAAGAGATTAATTTCATTGCATTTTATATTTAGAAAAGTGGAACTCCTTTTACTTTCTTGATTTTGTCCACAAATGTTAGGGCTTGAACTCGAACTACTGTTCTTTGCAACATATTTTTTTCTTAGAGAGAGAGAGAGAGAGAGAGAGCATCCATTACTTATTTTCTTCATCTGGCTTTTGCTTTTCCTCCATTTAGTTGTTTATACGGTGCTGGGGATTGAACTCGGGTCCTTGCGCATGCCGAACAACCCCTCTACCACTGAGCCAACTCTCCAGTCCTTTGCAACACATTCTTAAAAGTAGTTTATTTCCCCGTCTTCATTTCTTCTCTCATTTTCTCCCAGACCTGTACTCCACTGAAGCTGCTCTTGTTAAGGTCACCAGTGACCTTGGCATGGTAGACCCAGTGGGCGATTCCCCACTTAGCTGACTCAGCAGCGTTATAGAGTTGATTGCTGCCTCATCCTGAACTTGACCTGCACCAAGCTTCCACACCAGAGGCTCTCCTCGTTTTCCTCCTATCTGGTCGACACTCCTAAAGCCCTTTCACACCTGAATCCTGAGCCCAGGTGCTCAGTTTGCATTCCTCTCTTTTCACTCAAAATTCTCATCCAGGTTCATCATCTATGAACTGGGGACTCCCAAATCGTTCTCTTGAACTTCGGACTTGTACATGCAGCTCTCTATCTGAGGAATACTTCATAGCATCCCGTCCAAACCAAGCGAATCTCATTCCTAACCCAATGTTAAGAGCAACAGCATGCTATCCAGAAGGACAACTATGCTGAATAGTAATTAGTTCACCCATTTGCTAATCGCTGCCCAAGAACCGTGAATGGTTTCTTCTACCTGTGTCCCTGGGTCTGCTTTCTTCTTCTTTAAGAACTCCAGGACGAATTCAGGAGGCATGTTTCCTCTAATCCAGTGTAAATATGTGTTTTAAATATGGATTTCATTTTTTAACATGATTTCTAGTCATCTTTTGCTTTTGACATTTTGAAATCTATCCTATTTTAAAATATCTTGATCAGTTTATTTTATTTTGTGGAAGTGATCTATATTTTGGTCTTTGTGCTTATTCTTTTAAATTGAAGCCAGGAGAAAATCCGTGTGTGTGTGTATGTGTAATATCTATTACTTTAGTGTCAACAGTCTAATCTAACCCTCTTAAACTGATGGCTTAGATTGGCCAATGAGAAATTATTATTCTAAAATTTCTCAAGTAAAACCAAACCAATCTGTTCTCACAAGGAAACTTTGTTCAGGGCTCGGGTAGCTCAACCCAGCCCCACTGCCCACTTGATGCAACCAGTTAGCTCAAATTTCTAGCCAGTCAGGTCAAAGAATTTTTCTTCTAAACAGAGTAACTTAGATATAAGGAAGTAGGCAAGAGAAAAGAATAAGAAACACAAGTTCCTCAATAAATGGGAACAATCAAGGGAATCCCCAGCTGTGAATGGGGCACCTTCAAGCCGGAAGCCATCTCTATCCTGGGAATCCTCTTCGGCAGGAATGGTGGACGGTGAAGGGGCCAGCATTGGCCTCAGAGACACAGAGTGGGAAGAGGAAGCTGCCTTTCTTTTGAGCATCTTTCCAGATCTGTGCATCAGAGATAGTGGGGGGAAGGACTGTAGCTCCAGGAAACCCAATGGTGGAAGACTGTTACGGTTTGGATAGGAGGTGTCAATGCAGGGATGTCCAGAGGTGACATGATTAGATTATGTGAGCCATGGCCAATTCTGTGGACTAATCCACTTGGTGCATTGATAATTTGAATGGATTACTGGGTGGTAAGTGAAAGCAAGTGGGGTGTGGCTGGGAGTCACTGGAGGTGGGCCCTGGGGTTATGTGTCTTGTCGCTGGCTCCTCTTTCTCTGCTTCCCAGCTATCGTGAGCTGAGCAGTTTTCCTCTGCTATACCCTCAGCCACCATGTTCTGGTTTCTTGGGCCCAAAGCAAAGCAGCAGGCACAGCACAGACGGACGGAGCCCTGAACCGAGAGCCCAAATTAACTGTTTCTCCTCTACATTGTCCTTCTCAGGTAGCTTGAGCACAACACGGAAAGACTAACATAAAGGCAATGTAACCATACCAGTTACGTTTCTTGTTCTTTTCTGCTGAGCATAGAGATAGCGCACATGCTCAAAGTGAAAAAATTCAAAAATACAGAAATTCATAATTAAGAATGGGATAAGCACTCTTCTCTGTGTGCACTTTGGTTACACACACAAACACACAATTAGGACTGAATACTTTACATGCTGTTTTATTATCTGTGCAATGCTCCTCTGTCGGAGCATGACATCTTATAAACAATTTTTATAACTATGTCATGAGCAGTTCTCCCTGTGTTATAAGAGGCACTGAGAGGAAACATGAGGTACAAGTGGCTCCATTATAGCTACATGGTGAATAGAATGAAATTTGATTGCTTATCTGTTAAGGGGTATTTATGCTCTTTCCATGTTTTTACCATGTGTAAGAGTATCACAATGGCCATCGCCCTAGCTTTTGGAAATCTTTTTTATATTGCTTTAATTGGAGTGAAATAGTACGCACATTTTGAAAGCTTATGCTATTTTTTTGTTTTATCACATTTGTACAAATCTACATGCCTATCAGACAAACAAGATGGCAATATTTATATTTGATCTTCTTTGTCAATTTTGTAGGTGAAAATGATACATTGTTGTTATGTTAAGCAAAGTTAACTTTTGCATTTGATATCTATCTTATTTATTTTATGAGTTTTCCATCGTCCACGTTTCCTTTGTGGTTTTCTTTCTGTTAAGGTGCTATGTATTTAGTGTCACATAGACCTGGGCAGCACGAAGATCAACCATGGGAGCTCAGTGGCCTCCAGCCTGATCGCTGAGGGTCAGCTCACTACGAAGCACCCTCTCTGACTTACTTCTGCAGTTCCCAAGGGAGCTCCTCACACAAGCCTAGAGCCCAAGTGGAGAGGCTCGCTGCCTCTACCGGCTGGCTTCCTCGCCTGCTTGCCCCCTCTCCTGCTCGCCCATGTCTAGTGTCAGGACGCAGCATGGAGCAGCCACACTGCTGCCACCTCTGTCAATAGATAAACGGTCTCGGAGCCCATCCTGCACACCCTGCAATGCTGTCCTCCAGCACAGAATGCGCCAGCCCTGCAGAAAAGGGAGCGTGCTCTTCTCTGTGATTTGAACCCTACCTCGTTCCCTGGGGGTAGAGCCCTCTCTCAGTGCTCAGGAATCTCCCAGAGTCTCAGGAATGGTCCCTCTCCCTCCGGTCTCCTGCCTAAACTGCAGCCTCTTTCTCTGGCTTCATCCCATTCTGGCTTCCTAGGCACAGCTGAGGATGTAAACTTATTACGCGGATCTACCTGGGTACGGCAGACTCACCTGTAAATTAACAGCATTCTGATATAAGGCAACGTTGGTCAGGCCTAATCCAGTGTGGATGGCCCTTGCGTTAAGGTTCAGACGCGAGGTGTCCCCTAAAAGCTCGTATGTGAGGCAACGCAAGAGGGCAGGAGAGCTCTGACCCAATCGGGGACTTAATCCTCTGCTAGGGATGGACTTGGTGGTGACTGAAGGCGCTCCAGTGTGGCTGCAGGATGCGGTCCCTGGGAGAGTGCCTTTGGGTCCTACCGGAGTCTCTCTCTGCTTCCTGACAACAGTGCTCTGAGCCCTTCCCTTGGCTGCACTTCCACCATGATTTCTGTTTCCCCCCAAGCTGAGGAATGGTTCCTGCTCTCTATGGACTAAGACCTCTGAAACTGTGAGCCCCCAAATAATCCTCTCCTCTAAAATTGTTCTTGTCAGGTCTTTCTGTCACTGCAGTAAAGAAGCTGATGAAAGCACCTTGTTTGGGAGTTGGGGGAGATCCGTGATGGCAAAGGATGAGGTTGCCCTACAGGATCAGATGAGGAATTCCCCATGATCCTTGCTTGGCGGTTTCCCCAGTATTCCAGCTAATGGGGCTTAGAGGTAAACAGCACAGCCACGCTGCAGTTATACCTCTAAACTCCTCACAGAAAGTTTTCAAGATCGTGATACCAAACCAAGCAACAAAAAAGGTACAGTAGTTAATTCCAGAGTGCGGCAGAGATTGCTTTTCTCTCACAGCGTCGACTTCCTCGACTTTTATATGAATAAAATCCCTTGCTAGGGCATGAAGCCATTAAAAATAACAAGCGGATTTCCGAGTTAAGTTCTGAGTAACGGGACTGAACAGAAGTGACGTGTGGAACCTCTGAGTTGGGCATCAATAGACGAGGTCTGTCCAGCCCTATGCATGCCTTACTGCTGCTTGGAAAGCAGAGCCTGTGGCAAGAAACACTGAGCCACAAAGACCAGAAAATCAGCAAGGATGGCCAAGCTGCAGGGGAGGACCCTGGGCACCTGATGACCTTGTGGAGCAGTCGCACCCTGAGCTGTTAGAGATGATGTTAGATGAGTTAGAGATGATAGGCTGAATCCGGTTCACCGTCATACGTAGCTGAACGTACATACCCGAATCGGGCACCTGGGAGTGGAACATTGTCTGTTGTATTTGTGACAATCCAGCTGATGTCACTGGCTTAGACAAAGTACTTGGACAGTTGGTGGCAAAGACACAGATTCTAGTGGATAGGAATTGGGTGAACCTTGTTCTGCAGTAACAAAGTGTTTGATGACCTTGTTACTGGCAGTATCTTAAGAGGCAGACCATGTACCATGACCAGCAGTAGAGGAAATGATCAGAAAATCGAGAATGTTCTTGACAGAATTGCCATAAACTTGAGAGGACTTTTGGCAGAGAACAGAAAGCTGGAAATAAAAATGCTGAATATTCCAGTTTAAATGATCTGCCTGCTAAGTTTCTAGGAAATCATGTTGCCCAGGAAGTCACATGGCGGAGCATGTGGCTGGGGACTCCTGCAGTAAGGCAGGCGGCAGAGGCCATGTGCCCAGTTGACTCAGAGGCTAGTGGACCCAGAGGGAGGCTCAGAGGTCAGGTGTCAAGGCTCCTTCCAGAGAGCTCTGGCAGGGCCACCAGATGGAATCACCAAGGGGCCGACACTACTGGGACAGGGGATAGAGCTCTTCAGAAGAACTGGTCTCTAGAAGGACCCATGACTGATGCTTGTTGAAGTTTCTTTCCCTGTTCCACCATCTGTTGACTCTGATGGGTACACTAAAAACTTTTCTTTCAGTTCATATTTGCTAGACTAAGATCAGGGCAGGGGTTGGTGGAGAAGAGTGTGTCCCTGAGGACTGTATGAGATGGAGATCCTCCCCATGGGTAGGGATGGATGTGTTCTTCACATGAGAAGAAGGTTCAGCACAGCCATTTAAATGACCAGAGAATCAACTAAAGCCGAAACCACAGTGACCACTGTTTCTCCTAAGGTAAAAATGCTAAGTACTTGGGCTGGAGTGGTGGCTCAGTGGTTACGGCACTTGCCTGGCATGTGCGAGAACGTGGGTTTGAACCCCAGCACCACATACACAGGAAGTGTTGGAGCAATGAAAGCCATGTGAAAAACTAAATAAAAGTGATTCTCTCTTTCTCATTCTCTCACTGTCCCTCTCTCTTAAAAAAAAAAAAAAGTTATGTACTACATTTAGCTGGGCACATGGCTTCCCAGAATCCAGGTCTGGCTACCTAACTTTTGTCCAAGGAAAGGCGTGTGTGACATCCAGGACATGTCCACGCCGCCCTTTCCCTCTTCCCTTCCCTGCTGGATAGAATCTTCTGGCTCCATGTAGAGTGTGAGCACTCACTGGAAATGGCGGAGCCACAGATGGAAGAGGCAGGCTGTTGTGGAATCCGAGAGTTCTTACACCATGGCAGCCTCTGGGCCTGTAGGAAAAGCATGAAGGGCACACAGGAGCCCCCTGTGTAAGGAATCGACGAGGGCAGCAGAGTATGGTGGGAGTGCAGCTTCACACACCAGTCCAGGCACCAGATGCAGCTGTCCCCATCTGTCTCTGTAAACCCGGGAAGGACATGTGACGATGCCAGCCTCAGTGTCCTCATTAGTATGACAAGACTGAGGATCAACCATCTTGAAAATCCCTTCCAGCTCTCCAGTCCTATCTTGACATTAACAAAGTAATATTAATTTTGCAGTTTCATAATCTGCAGTTATACATCCTCGTCTTCGACTCCATATGCTTGCTGACCTCGGAAGTGTAAGCCATTAAACTTGGCTAAAAGCGCTTAGAAGTTACGTTTGCTTTTTTGTTGTGAAATAACATTAAAGTGCCCGGAGTGTTTGTCAGTTCAGATTAGCATTTGGACACAGAGACGCCCTGATGCATGTGTGGGGAAGGCGGTGAGCCGTGTTCCCTTTCTCTCAAAATTAGGAGAAAAGAAAAGGCTCCTGCTTGATATCAAGAGAGGTTTTCATTTTTTCTAATGCAAAATGGAGAATATTTTAATGTCCCACCCATTATTTTCTAAATGAAGTGACCCTGGATTGCTGATGACCCCAGGCCTCAGCCACAGTAGCCCTCTCTTGGTCTTGCATCCAACCTGGAGCCAGAAATCAGCCCAAGTGGGAATCCTGTGCCTGAGGAATTGCTGGACATGTCACCTCGCTCTATTCTGGTCTCATAGTCATGGGTCAGATCTGTTTTTTTCCTGGACTAGAAATGCCTTGGTTGAAATCCTGGAAACTTCCACTCCTTTTGTCCCCAATATCTAAGGGATGATTTGATGGGGAAAAGCTGCTTTTGTAGTGACATAACTTTGGGAAGGCTACATTTAGTGTGACTTGAGCAAAACTGGGCACTGTCTTAAAAGGCAGATTCCTCCTGGGGTGTGTGTGTGTGTGTGTGTGTGTGTGTGTGTGTGTGTGAGTGTGTGATGAAAAGTTAAAAAACAACTTTTGCATGGGATATTATTGATAAACAAATATGACAATTGACTGATAAAAACGGATACTTCCGTGAATTTTTGAGCAAGGTAAGCAAACGCTAAGAACCTTATGTGGGGACTGGAGCAGTGGCTCAGCAGTTGGGACACTTGCTTAGCCTGTGCAAGGACATGGGTTCGAACCCCAGCACCACATACACAATGAAGTGTTGTAGCACACATGAAAAACTAAATAAAATTGATTCTTTCTCTCTCTCACTCACTGTCCCTCTCTCTCTTTAAAAAATTAAAAAAAAAAAGAACCTTCTGTGATTACCTAGTAATATGATAGGGACAACACATGAGCTTCTCTGCAGGACTCCCCAGAATCTTGGAGATGGGCAAGGAAACGGCGGGAACTGACATCTTTGCTCCCCAGGTCCAATCTTTCTCAGGATCATCAGAAAGATTCATGCTTTAAGGACAGGAGATATTTTGTACTGACAGTACTGAGGTCACTGGTACTTGATGGCCTTGTGTATCAGATTCACCAGGGAGAATTTTTGAAGTCAAAGGTCTGGGTCCAAACCAGTAGGGTGTAGGATCAGCCTTGGCTTGTGTATGTTGAAAGAACTCCCTATATATTTCTGATTAGTCATACAGTTAAGGGGGAATCTCCATCTCTTCAGAGCAAGATCTGGAGATGAACAGCAAATTCCACTGAATGGTTCTAAGTTTACTGTGTTGAAACTTATAGAAGCCATTTGGTATAGGGAAGGAGGGTGGAGTTGGTAGTCCCATGGTTCTGGGTTTCTCTGCATACTAGTTTACAATTTACTGCATATAGGTGGGTTCTCTCTGAACCCTGTGTTCAAAATTATTGAGTGATTCTGTTATGGCTACAGTCTCAGAACTTCCTGTGTTACTCATTCGCAGAGGAATCCTCCTGGAGATGGCAACACCAATATCAATCACACACCCCAGATGCTGGCTTTGTGTTCTAACACCCACTGGTCCTCACCTTCAGCAAACATGAGCTCCTCCTTTGGTTCCCATTGTCATGCCACACCTTGGACCACCAGGCTCCCATTGGAACGGTTCCTAGACCTCCTCTGGACCTCTTGTCCTCTAATCCATTGACCTCATCACCAGCTTTGTCCCTGTGTCCTTGTTAGTTAATTTACATGCATGGCCTTCTTAGAAGACTCCTTTGCAAGCATCCACCTCAACCTTCCCTCTCCTCTCTCCTCTTATCTGAGGAATTCATTTCTGGGTTGGGCTCCACCATCAGCCTTATCTTGGCAGCCCCTGAAATGCAGGATGGTGCCGGAGAGAGGAGAGAATC
This sequence comes from Aplodontia rufa, assembly GCA_004027875.1. Classification (NCBI taxonomy): domain Eukaryota; kingdom Metazoa; phylum Chordata; class Mammalia; order Rodentia; family Aplodontiidae; genus Aplodontia; species Aplodontia rufa. Next base: position 17,258 of record PVKS010011317.1, read on the forward strand.
CTGCAAGGATGTTGACCATGAGCTTCGCTGGCCATTCAACACAGCATGGAGGTTCCAGGATGCCTCCAAAGCAAGTGTATTTTCCTGATTTCCATTTGTATTTTCTCTTTCCTCTTCTAACAGTCATACCCATTTCCTACTCCTCACACAACCAAGCCTCGTACTTCATTAGGAAAACAAAAGTTCTCAGGAGTAGCCCTCCATGTGCACCCACTGAGACTCTATTCCTTTGGTTTCTGCCTGGGCCTGCTCTTTCCTTCCAAGGACAATTCCAGGAAGCCCTGCTTTCTCCAAACACAAATCCTATTGCTTCTCATCTTTCCTATACCTTTATTCTTGGTATTATTTTATTTCTCTGCTACATAATTTCACCCTGAATACTGAGGTCTTTCAACCAACATACAAACAATGCTTCAAATGACCCACTTTAGAAAAGAGCCTTTGTGCACACGTCCCTCCAGCTGCTACTAGTTTCTTTGTCTCTCTTCAGGACAAAGCCTCTCTAATGAGCTTCCTCTGCCGACTGCTCTTCCTCATTTCCCATTAAACCTCTTTATTGAATTATGAAATCTTTTGAGCACACACAAAAAGATAATAATCTAATGAACTCCCACCAAACCAGCTGTTTGATCTTAACATTTTTCAATATTTGCTTCACATCTTACTTTTTATTTTAATTGAAAAATGGAATCATGGATATGGTTGGTGTCCCTGATTTTACTTTCCATGATCCTCTCCCTCCCTCCAGAGAGATAAAATCCATTAATTTAGTGTTTACTATTCCTGTGCTATTTTAATGTGTATGTATTCATAAAGTACATAGATGTGATATTTTGGTTCCAATTCTTCATATAACTCTCAGTGTCTTACACGTCCCTTCTGCAACCTTGCCAACTAGACAGCTTGGAATATAGATTTTAGGCATTGCAAGAGTAGCTGAAATCCTTCCCCAGTGGTAGAACAAGTTTACACCTCCAAAGTTCCCCCTTGCCCATATTTAATAACCATTGATATGGTCAAATTTTTCATTATATTGATGTGGAATGGCGCCTCCTTGTATCTGAGCTTCCTGTCACATAGGGGCATTTTCCCGTTGCTTGGTCTCTTTCCTGTGGGTGGGTAGAGGTTTGAGAACATATTCTGCCTACCACCTTTTGTTATCCGTATGCCCTGAAAATTTCCTGAGCCTCAGCTTGCTTTTAAGCTATCACTATATGGAAGTTCTCAACTTTAATGTCATTTTCTGTATTAATTTTTTTTTTTACTTTATGACTGGTCTTTGTATCTTATGTTAAGAACTGCTTCCCTACCCAGAGGCCATGCAGATGGCTTATGTTTTCTTAAGTGTTTTAATGTCTCGTTCCTCACTTTTGTTTATTGTACTCTGAAGTTACTCCTGTGGTTGGCTGGAGGGCGGTATCTAATTCAATGTTTCTATACCTGCAATGTCAACTGTCATAGACCCAGTTGAGTCCCTTCTCTCTGCTGTGGGTCACATGCCACCTTCCTTACCTGTCAACATGTAGCCTATGTGGGTCTGCTCATGGACTCGTTATGATGTTCTCTTTGTTGCTGGGTCAACATCTCATTGGCTTGATTTCTATAGCTTTATAAATAATGATGATATGATTTATACCAACCTTGTTCATTTTCCACAGAAATCCTTCAAGTGTTCATAAAGTGTTGCTCTTCCTTTGCTTATAAAATTTAGGATCTTCTCAAGTTCCATAAAAAGGTGATCAAGCAGGCTGGAGTGGTGGCTCATCCATTACGGCGCTTGCCTGGCATGCACAAGTACATGGGTTCAAACCCCAGCACCCACGTACACAACTAAGTGTCAGAGCAATGAAAGCCATGTGAAAAACTCAATAAAAATTGATTCTCTCTCTCTAACTATCCTTCTCTCTTAAAAAAAAAAGCTGATCAAGCTTTTGAGTGAATCTGAATTATTATAAAGATAAATTTGGGCAGCATTTGAGATATTACATACTGAATTGTTCTCTATATAAATACAGAATATATCTGTTTGTAGGTCATCCTTAGGATCTATGAATTTGCCCTGAGGGTCTTTCAGAACTCACAGAAATTTTTGTTCAGATGGTTCATCCAACTAATTTCCTAAGCTTTTCTTTTATTAAAGATAATTGTATCACTTATAATTAGAAAGTTAATTTCTCCCTTTTCAATCATTGTTCCAGAGTTAGAGAAGTGTCCATTGAAGGATGCCTGTCTCAATCTCCTCTTTCAATATAATATCTCCAAAGTTTCATCACTAAATATGAAGCTTTTTGTGGATGTTTTTTGGTAAATAGCCTATCAAATTATGTAAATTCCCTTCTATTAACTAGTCAGCTAAAAGGATTTTAAATGATAAATTAATGCAGAATTTAAACAAAGCATGTTCTGTAGCTATTAATGATCATAAGGCTTTTGCTTAATCTGTTGATGACATGATTTAAACTAGCATTTTTTTCTAATGATAAAACATTTTTCAATTTTTGAACTTGGTCTAAGATTTCTTTACTCAGTAGAAAATATTTTGTAAAATGAGGATTAATTGCACCTTGAATACTTCTGAGAAAACCACCCACACCTGTCTTTCTATTTTACTTGTTGAGTGTTTACTAATCAGCATTTTAATAGCTATGCTTTTAAGTGTGTAGGCATTACTTTTTTGGTTTTCTAAAGTTAAATTTTTCTAGGATCTTGTGCAGTTGCAGAGGCTTTCCTGCTTTACTGACCTTTAGAAACAGCTTTTGTGTTATTGACTCTTTCTATTGTATCCTTAGAGTCTGTCTCATGATATGTGATATTAACTATATTGCTGTCTTTCAATCTGGTTTTTTTTTTCCTTCTGGTTTTCCAAGTTGTGCATTTACTTTGTTATTCCAGTTCTTTCCTAATGAAAGTATTTGAGGCTGAATTTCTCTGTAAGTATTGTTTTTGCTGTGTCATGTATGTTTTAAATGTATTTTCAACTGATCAGGATGCTGGTAGAAGTATGGACCATACTGGTCATTCTAACGAGGTCTCAGACAGAAATGAGGAATAAGATATCAAAAACTGGAGGAAAGGCTAACTCTTTTACAAAGTAGCAAAAAACAAACAAACAAAACAAAACAAACAACCCCCTCCCCAAAAACCAAAAAACAAAACCTGTCTGAATGGTGTCTGTGTTCTAGTGCTTTATGGAAGGTAGAATTTAAGGGCAATTAATCAATCAGGAATTTTGGCAGAAGAAATTTCTAAATAAAGTGTTCTGGATCCAGCATGGTTTTTGACTACCTATGGTGAAACACAAGAGAAAGAGAAGAAAAAAATTAAATACGGAATTTATAGTTCAAAGGGAAGCAGAACTTGAAGACTAAGAAAATTCTTACCCTGCACAGGTTGTAAAGGATAAAAAGATCTGTTTAGGAGAGAAGACCTGGGCAAGGCCAAGGAATATTTGATAAGGAGATTAGTACGGATATGAAGAAATGTGAAGCTATTTGTCAAGACGATGTGCGAATGATTTCAAAGGCATTTCAGAGATTTTCTAAGCTGCTCCTCCTGTTACAGACCCAGAGTGCCATGAGGACAGATGAGGTCACCTGTGGGACCTAAGGGATCCAGGTGTGGCTTGGGCTGACCTCTTAGATGGAACAAGTGACAAACTTTGGCAGAGCTTCCGCAGTGCAACTCAACAGGTGCAGAGAGTGCATGAGTTCTGTAGGCACAGCCACTTCCACCTAGATTTCAATAGATGCCTTGGAGAACCAGGGCCCAGGCAGACCTGACACAGAGGTGGGACTGCTGTGAGGAGCTAAGGCAATGCCCAGTGGAGCTGTGGGGCAGGGCCAGAGCGACAGCATGCAACACCAGCCTAGGAGAGTGCCAGGCACTGCACCACAACCCAGGAGAAGTGCAATGCAGTCCCTGCCCCGTTGGAGGTCACAGATTATTCTCAAGCCTCAGGATTTAGGAGTGTTTGCCTTTGTGGGGTTTGGACTTAGTAGGGATCTGTTACCCCCCTTTCTTGCCTATCTGTCCCTTTGCAACAGGAACATTTGCCCGATGCCTTTCCTACCACTGCATGTTGGAATATGACAACTTCCTTGACTTCACAGGCTCACAGCTGGAGGGGATTTGCCTCAGGATGAATCTTACTTTGATTGTCACTCACACCTGACATAGATGGTATCTACATGAGACTTTAGACTTAAAGCTGATGTTGGAACTATTTGGGCCTATTGAATGGAATGTTTGATGCTCCTGCGATGGAATGAATACATTTCACCTAGGAGAAGGACATGACTTTGGGGGGTGCAGGGGCAGAATGCTATGGTTTGAAAATTCCCCCTCAAAATTTATGTTGAAACTTAATCATCAGTGGAACAGAAAGAGAAGCTGGGCCCTTTAGAAGGTGATTAGGCTGTGAGGCTCTATCCTTCTGTGTGAGACTGGTGACTTTATAAAAGGGCTGGAGCGATCTAGCTGGGCCCTCTTCCCCATCTGTCTCTTCCACCCCATATGAGGACAACCTGTTCCCTCCAGAGGGGTGCTGCAACATGGTGCCATCTTGGAAGCACCAACCAAGTCCTCACCAGCTCCTGGATCTGCTGTTGCCTGGATCCAGGACTCCTCAGCCTCCACAACCACAAGAAGTAAATTTCTATTGTTTATGTATTACCAAGTTTATGGCATTTTGTTGTAGCAGCATCCAATGGCCTAAGACAGTTATCTACTGCGACTCTTCTGTGATTACTATTTCACCGTCTTTGGTATTATAAAAGTATTTGAATTAAAGTCCAGTGCTTTTCAATAGTTCTGCTGTTGTCTGGAGTCTACTCTTTCCCTGTCTCCTCACATTTTTTCCCCATTCATTTCATTTGCATTTTTATTTTGAATGGGATAAGTTGTATTTTCATTTTTATTGGTTCTTTTAAGATATACAAGACAATAGAATGTACAATGACACAATTATAGAAGCATGGAGTATAACTTGTTCTAATTCAGTCCCCAGTGTTTCCTCTTCCCCTCCCTTCCTCCCAATCCCTGCTCTCTTCCCTCTTCTCTACTGATCTATTATTCACTAAGAGTTATTGTTTTAAATTAGTGTTCTGTTGCTGTACATGTTGGTGTGTCACTACGGTATATTCATAAACGATCTTAGGAAAGTTGAGTCCAATTCGTTCCTCAAATTTTCCCTATATCCTCCCTCCTCCCTCCATTTCCTTCCTCTTTGTCTATTCCTTTGATCTTTTCCTTTGTTTGGGTTAGCTTCCACATATCAAAGAAAGCATTACACCTTTCGTTTTTGAAGACTGGTTTATTTCACTTAGCACGATAGCCTCAAGTTCCATCCATTTGCTAGCAGATGCTATAAGGTAATTTTTCCTTATTGCTGAGTAATACTTTATTATGTATATTTATCACACTTTCTCTATCAGTTTACCATTTGAAAGGCACCTTGGCTGGCTCTATAGCTTAGCTATTGTGAATTGTTCTGCTATAAACATTGTTGTGTCTGCCTTACTGTAGTATGCCAATTTTAAATCCTTTGGAGATATATACTGAGGAGTGGGATAGCTGGGTCAAATGGTGATTCCATTCCTAGTTTCTTCAGAAATCTCTCTTTTTTTCTCTTTTTTTTTATTCGTTAAATATGCATCTTACAATTAGGAGGGATTCATCAAACAATCAAGAACAATGACAGTGAAAGCCAAGGCTGGTGCCATTCCATGGTTTGCCCCCTTGGGTGCCTCCTCCACTTCCATCAAATGTCAACTTGTCTCACTGTTTCAGTGATGCCTCTCCTGACTCTCTGGACTAACTCAGATCCCCCCAGGTTTGTCTGTCACTGCACTAACCAGGACTTACAACTGCATAGGTGTCAGATCCACAGTGACCATCCACCATTCCCAGTAGGGCAGAGATGGCCTTTGTGTTGCTGTTCATTCTGTTCAGCAGCAACTGCATTCTTACGCTGAAGACAGAAGAGAAACAATAAACGGAACAGAGTTTCCCATGTTATGAAGTCTGGGGTAATTTAGCACTGACATGGGGGCCCTGCAGGTTCATCAGTGATTTTGCTCCTTTCACCTTACCATCCTTGGCTTATGTCATATATTCTCAAGGTCACCTGGCAGTTCAAGGTGGTGCCTGGAATTTCACCTATCGCAATCAAGTTCCAGGAAGAATTCAGAGGTGGGAGAGAAGGGCAGGAAAGATCAGTCCCCATTAGTTGAAGCATAATGAAGTTCCATGGTCTCACCTGGCTGCAAGAAAATTTGTTCTTTGTTCTTGTTTTAAATCCAGACAGTGTGCAAGTTAAATAAAATCAGTGTTATGAAGGATGATATATGTGGGGTGGTGATGGGGATGCTGCTGCTTGGGGAATACTGTTAATGACAGGGAGACCTGCAGGAGGTGTTGGTATTTGGATGAGAGAAACGACCACCACGCTGCATTAAGGGAGTAATAATGGGAATGAAAAACAGGGTCTGAAATGAGACTTGAAATAAGGGCTTTAGGACCCTTGATGGCCTTCTTTTTAATGATTTGCTTCAGAAGACATTTTGGTTTTATTTCATAGATATTGTTTTCATAGAATCCAGGCTCATTATGAGTTAATCCCCCTAGTAAATGATGAAATAAACTAAGACAGAGTGAACACTATTGTTTGAAAATTCATTTCCAAAGGTAGTCATTTCCTCCCTGAGCTCTAGTTTTAAAGACAGAGGGATACGGAAGACATTGATTAATAAGTATCCAATATCTTTTTAAAAAGTCTACCCACTCTTCCCTCATAGGCACTTAAGATATATACAAGTCTCAGTGTTACACTCAGCAAACCATACGGATGCCACAAACCATCTGCATTTCCTGTAGATATTCCAAAAATCTTTTAAACTTAGCATTTTTTTCCCTCTCCCTGAACCATACTTATAAAAGACAACTTGGGCTGTTTTGAGGACACCAATTTTGTCTTAGGGAAATTGAGTTGCTAGAAAAATATGTCCAAAAAGATGAGACAAAATGTTTCCAGATTTCTAGAATACTTTGGCTTTCTGTATATGTAGCTGAATGTCCTACTGGAATTTGAAGGATGACTATCTACTCTCCTAAAAAAAAAATAAAAGCCATTGGAAATCATCCTTCCCTTATAACTAGTAAGCACATCTCGATGTTGAATGAACGCATGGGTGGCAGTAACGTTGAGCTGTTAGGTGCTCTGGTCCCTGAACTTAAGCAGGATGCTCCCTTGAATGTGGCATGAGGTGGGTGGATGTGGTTCTCACTTGGACAGAGAATTCAAGAGAGCTCATAGGTGAGAACTCACCTGGAATGCTGGGGGCAGGTCGTTTTGATCAGTCTGCATGCAGCATAGGCAATAAAGCCCCTCCCTCTGCAGTCCTGGGAAGGGTAAGACGGCCAGGGATAGAACTGGGTGGAAATCAGACTTCAGAGAAGGGACCATGATGGGGTCTCCAGGGCAGACTGGCACAGTAGAGTGGACTGGTCCTTCAGAAACAGACCAGGGTCTGTTTGCAACATGCCCATTTGGGTGCATTGTCACATGTGCTGTGACCATTTTCTTTCCAAGAGTGTGGACTGATATTTTAGAAGCAGAACTGGTCTTCTTAGCGGTAACCACCAAGAGTAAGCTGTTTGGAAGGAGAGTGTGCTTCTTCGGCCAAAAGAACTCTAACCAGGCCTCGGCAAAGCTCAATGCTGAAGGGGCTGATAGTAACCTGGAATCTCCCCATCTTGAGATTCTTCATCTGTCAAAACTTCGGGGAACATCACAGTGTCACCTGTAGCCACAATCATCAGTCTTCTAAGTAATTTACAGCACATGAAAACAAAAACAAAAACCCAGCTCTAGGTAACCTTACTGAATCATGAAACTTCACTTCTTTTTGCCAATGTCTAGTTGTGTTAAGAAAAAAAATGATGTGATAATTTAGATGATCAAACTTTCAAGCATTTTTTCTTTTTCAGTTTTCAAATGCCATGGATCTAAAAGAAGGAAACCAGTGGTAAAAAAGAGAAACTCACCGATGGCAATGGTGAGGCTCGCCTAGCTCACATTAGGAACACCCAGTTACAAATGAAAACAGGTCACACTGTCTGCACTGAGATTTTTCAGAATTTTAATCAACCTTATTACATCGTAAAGACACCAGTAGTAGTGGCAGGGCTTCCTTCAAGGCCACTCACAGTCCACCGCAGCATCTTCACCTGGTCCAGGGGATGGCGTCCTCATCCCCCTTCCTCTGCTCAGGGCTGGCATTGAACCGTGTGGCTGAGATTCAAGCACTAGAGAGGGATGTGGAGACAAGACAAAACTGGCTAATTAGTCCAGAGACACAGGTGATGCTTCACATTGTGGAGTAGAGACTGAGGTGAATCAGGAAATGGATGGCGTTTTTCAAGTCACATGAATCAGTGCCCCAGAAGTCATCATTTTCACCATGTGTCCCTCTGGTCATTCATTGACCCTGTGTGCACAGCTCACCTGAATGAAGCAGGTTAGGGAGGACTGCATTTCTATTTGGAAGAGAACTCAACAGTTTTGTTTAAAAATGACCACCCTTAGTTTTACAGTGCAAGGAGAGGCAGCTTAAGGTAGGTAGCTCTTCAGTGAGCAAGGCCTTTTCAAAGGAAAAGGAAAAGGAAATTTCATTTTAGAAAAAGCATACTTGTGTATGCTTTAAAATAATTTTATTTATAGAGTTCCAGGTCAAAGGCAAAATCATGTCCTCAATTGAGACTCATCTCCTTTTAAACCAAGAATGCACTCTAAATTATATGTGGTTTCTTTCCCTGCTTATTAGCAATTTGTAGTTCATTATTACTAGAATACATATCTTTTAAGGATAGTTCATTTCCACCTATAAGCAACAAAACTGAACTCCCCCCTCCCCAGATACACATACAATTACTTAATTTCCTGAGTTAAATGTTATAAGTCTTCTTTCCACTGCTTAGCTCTTTATACACTAAGAAATTATTTTTTTAAGTTAAAATAAAATTGAAGAGTTGACTGCCTTCAGCTGCTAGCTTGGGAGATAAAGGCAGGGGCTTGCTAAGTCATCTGAGTCCTAATTGCTACCCTTCTCCACCCTGCATGAGCTCTGCAGGTCCATCTGAGGGGACCAGAGTTCAGCAGCAGGCAGAAGTCCTCCCCTGCCTCCACCAAGCAGCCAGGCAAGACGTGGCCAGCTGCCTGCTCTAGAAAGGCTGAGAGGCCTCTGTGCCACGTAGGCATGAGAAAGGAAAGGTCTGGAATGGAGCTACTACCCCCCTCCCCCAAGCACAAGGGAGAAGTGTTAAGGCTTTCATTCAGGTCCTAGGAGCCAACAGCTGCCACACACTGGGCTAGAAGCACAGCTCAGGGAGGAATGCTTCTCAAAGAAGCTGCCAGCTACTGCCACTTCCTCCCAGAACTCTTACAGGAAATCCGAGTGAGGCCTCAAGAACCCAAGGAACTCCCATTACCAGTTCTGGAGACTGGGCTTTTGGGGCTGGGCTGGGCTCCTTGGAAGCCTTCAGAATTGTTCTTAATTCCCTCACTAGACTCATAGTAGGAAATACACACAAACTGATGGCTATGGTCCTCCTCCTGGGTCTGCTTGATCCTGCATGAGCCAGGACACACTCCAGCCATTAATCCTTCTTTGTTTCACGCATGAGCTCAGTGGAACCCTTATGGATGCACAGAACCCTTCCCAGTATTTGCCTGCCCCATCAACCACCTGCCACTGGATCCCAAAGTGGCTGTGTGAACATGGGCCATGGGGCCATCCTTAGGATACCACGGTTAAGAGAGGGCAGTAGTGTGGCACCTTCAAGCCACCCTCTGAGGCATAGACTGGAGGGAAAAAGACCCCACTGACACTGTTGCCCACCCCCATCCAGAGGGAAAAGGTCATACGTGACCACGCAGGAATGGGAGCCCAAGTTTTACTGTTTTATCTGATAATTTTAACATTCACCCTTTTCAGTTTTAAACCCACTGAAGTTGACCTCTTCCCCTAAAAGCCACAGAATCATAACAAAGTATCAAGCTACAGGCGTCTTTAAAGGCACTTTATTTGTTTTCCAATTAGAAACTTTTCACCTTAATCAGCAAGGTCCAAAACATCCCACGAAAGTGCAAGAATATTTGCCCCGGAGAACCGGAGGAGTTGACTTTCCTCTACACCAGCTCCTCTCCTAAAGCTCAGGGTGGCCACTTGGCTCCCTGCTGATCTGCTGCCCTGCTTCAATCCCTCGGAAAGCGGCCTCTGGATGGGCGCCGCACCCCCAAACCTCTCCAAGATCCCGCAGCAACTCTCCCAGTCTTCTTCAGGGAGTTTCCTGCTCAGCACCCTGAGGATGTCCCAGAGGAACACAATCACAAACTCCCGCCTACCCCGATCCCGCCAAGGGACTCCCACGTACCTGGAGCCCAGGCCCTGAGGGCGGACGCGCCACGTCTCGGGTCTCGGCCCGCGCTGCCTCTGGCCCTTCATACTGCCCACCCCGCACTGTAGCCACGTCTGCGCCGCGGGACAGGGGGCGGGGGAGCCAAGGACGGCCTCTGAGAGGGCGGGGAGGGAGTCCTCGAAAAGTCAACCTAGGGCGAAGTTGCAGTTGGGAGGCAGGAGCGAGATTCGCCGGTGCAGCTGGGCGCCCCCGGCGCGGAGGGGTCCCCACCGGGAAGGGGCGGGGCCGGGGGCGGGGCCCGGGGAGGTCAGGCGCGGGGTGGGGCGCTCGGGTTTCTCTCCGGCAGGGAGGGAGAAGGAGGAGGCGCGGCGGGGGCGGGGCGGGGGCGGGGCGAGGCGGCCCCGCGCTCCCGGCCCGCGCTCCCCGCCCGCGCACCCTGCGCGGCTCTACTCGCCGGGAAGGCGGCGCCGGCGGCGGCTGCTCTCGCTGCGCCCGCTCCCGCGCGCTGCCCTCCCGCCGCGGGTGGGCTCTGCAGCCCCTAGCTGCTCGCGGTCCCTACCCCGCGGCGGCCACAGCCTTCCACTTTTGCGCTGGGGCGCCCGGGTCAGTGCGGCGGGTCTCGGGGCTCTCCCCTCTCCCATCCGCAGCTACCCCGTGGACCTGGCTCGGGCACCCAACTTTGCCCCCTTGCCTGTCGCCCCCGCTGGGCTCGAACTTGCCCACCCGAGGGCCGGCCGCGCGCCTCAGGACTTGTGAGTGGGGGTCGAGTGGGTCCCCTGCCTGGCGCAGGACGAGTAGGGGGCTGTTTTGGGGAAGTGGCAGGGAGCAGTGGCTTCTGCTGCCTCGACTCGCTTAGCACGGCGGTGAAGAGGAGCCGCTCCGGGCCCCAGAGCGCTGGATGACTGGCACGAGGAGCGCGCCCCGCACCTGGTGAGCGAGAGCTCTGCCCGGTTCCCGCGTGGCGGTGGACCCGGGGACAGTAGCGTTTGGCTAGTGGGTGGTGTGGATCTCGGATAGGTTCGATCTGCAGGCACCTGGGCGGGGACAGCCTGGTGGCTGCGCGTACTGGAATAGGACCACCTTCAGTGCGGGGGCGCCCACAGTTGACCTAGGGCACGGGCTCGAAGTTTGTGGTTTAGCCTTTGCCGAGGTCCAAGAGTGTGGAGGTAAGGAGCGGGAGGGTCGCGGTGGGCTAGCCGACTGTGAGTGAGACGGAACCGCTGCCCAGCACCTCCAAAAGGTGCGCAGTGGAGATCTGCGCGCACCCGGCGCGCCGCCAGGCTTGCTTTGTCGGGAGTCCGGAGCCGGCGGCCGCGGCTTCGCGGTCCTGGAGCTGCCACCCCGCAGCCCCGCTGACTTGGGTACGGTTTCCTGATCTGGTTATAGAGGCTTTGCGGCGCGCGCACGTGAAACTGGGGGGCAGTGGGACTTGGCCTCAATTCCATCAAGCTGTTAGGTTAATGAGGGATACTAAGGCGGAGATGGAGGCCTGGAGAATCGCCTGCCAGGTGGGCTGCAACTAGTCGAGCGCCTTTCTGCTTGATATCTCGTCTTCGCTCCACGGATTTAACATTCCCCTGGCTCCTTGCCCCGGAGAAAACTAAGACGTTCGGGGGAATCGAGACCAAGAAGTGATTCCCCGAGAGCACACCTCGAGGCGCGCAATGCTGGGCCTAGCGCGGTCAGATCCTGGTTCCCCCGGCTTTGGCGGGAAGCTCCTTTCACCCCCTAGTCCCCTGGTCGCTGCGTACCTGGACGCGGCTGCCAGGAGTTGGGATTTAACTTTCCTGCTCCAGCGGCGTCCCGGGGACTCCCGGCAGGGGGCGCTGAGAGCGAGCGCTGCGCTGGGAGAGGATGGGAGGATGGATGATTATTACTGGCAGTTGCTCTGTCCTGAGTTAGTGGGTCTAGGGTTCCAGGGAGCTCTTGCAGTAATTGAGTGGTGAAGGCAGACGGTGGAAGGAGCTGGTCTTCTTCCGGAGAGAGCTATCAGCCTTGTAGAAAGGCGAACACAACTCTTGCAATTAGAAAGGTCTTTTCCAGGGACAAATGTATTTGCACAAACTTCCTGTCTGCACATCTGTCTTTCTCCATGTGACTATTGTATTTATCCAGAAAGAAATAGAAATGGAAGATATTTAGAGTTACGTTTAATACTGTCATAAAGTTCTCCTTAGGAGTACATTAACAGCAGGGGTTACGAAAGTTTGTTGCAACTTCTTTTTAAGGAAAACCATCATATGTAACAACTTACCCACAAGAGCTGTCATAGGCAGAGTTTGGGAACAGGGGATGTGTGATTAATTATAGAGTGAGTCTTTCATAAGCAGAAACAGAAAGACAAAAACCAAACTTTAATAGAGAAGATTTTCAATACATAATTAGTATTAATTAGTTATTATTTGCACTTACGAGAGGATAAAGGATCATTCATTCTTTGAAGTGACCAGTTCACAACTCAGCTATGTAACCTTATGTAAAACTGAAGTAACTTTTCTTATCAGTGACTGTGTTTACCCCCAAAGGAATAAGGACACATAACCTCAACTCCTGATTTCTTGCTGCGTGTTGTTTTACACGAAAAAGCAGTCCTAAATGTAACTGGGTCATTTGAGTTTGTTTCTTGTAAAAACTTTTGAGATAGCAGTTCATCCCTGAGGCAGCTTGTGAACACCTCTCTGAATACTCATGGGACTGTGTTGTTCATGAACTGGTTCCTACTTTACATATTTTTAACCAACACAGACTTTACTTAGTAGGAAGTAGATGGATGCTGCTAATCACTTCATGCCTTTTACGAAGTATACTAGTTTATTTGTTTTTCTAATGACAAACAGCTGTAAGATCCCTGCTGTGAGCAAAGTCTTTGGTCTCCTGGGTGGGAAAGCTTGTCTCAGTCCAAAGGAAGTTTTTGAGATGTTCAAAATTTGGTAAAAATAAACCTGTGTGCTTCTCTGCTGTTTTCAAATGATTTCTTCATCGTGTCTGGAGGAAACGAAACAGAGACACAAGCAGAGGCTGTTGGAACTTGGTGATGAGTCTAAAATGAATATAAGCATATTCTTGCCAGGTTTTTGCAAACCTTTTGGAGGGCTCATGGGCCTCTGAAGTGGTGTTCATAGATTTACTATAAGAAATTTGACTTTGGAGTCTCTTTAAGTGTCTTGCTGGGGGACAAATGTTGAAACCAACAAACCTTTCTCTCTTTTGTGTGCTAGTTGCTCAAAATAGATACCAGCTCCTTGGGGACTATGTCACCCATTCCTAATGTCAGAGAGAACTGCCTATCTGAGCGATTGCATGGTTTTAATTAACTTGGTGACTGTTTATAAGGCTTCCAAATGTCTTTGTTTTTCTTTTCATAAAGCCATTGAAATGGAGGCTTTGCCTCTGATGCATACACAGGAAGATGGAGGAGGGGAGAGCAGAAATTTGATAAATATTCAGCGAAGATATAAAGGCATTCTGTTAGGTAAACAAGTGGTCGTGAACTCCAGACTTCACAAAGGTCAGAAACTAATCCCAAGGAAGAGGTTTGGACTACAAATCATATGGTGTGCATGGTAGAATGAGTTAATTAGTTTGTAAAAAAAAATTCCAGCCAAGTAATACATTTTTGTAGTAGTATAGGCAGAACATTTGAGAAAAGCATTCCGCATTCCTATATCCTATATTAAATCCTCTATAATTCTTGTTTCTAAAATTATACCATTTTTTATTAAATTTAAAAATGTTTCTCAAATTGTTGTTATAGTTACCCAGAAAATTCCTTAGGATAGAATTATAATGCCAGGGTGACAAGTTTGTATGTTAAGTGTTTAATGATGTTTAAAATATAAATTACAGTGTCTAACAAATTGAATTACAACCAAGTGCAAAGCTTCTAATAGGGAACCTTGCACATCTCTGCCCACCTGCATGTGTTTGCAAATTCATACTGAGAAAGTTAACTGTTTTCTTCAATCCTCAAATGAGTGCTTTAAGTTGTGTGTGCTGTCTTGACCACCACGGTTGACAAAATAGACATTTTTCACATATGCTCCCAGCAATGTTTCTAAATTAAGATGCAGAAATCTGGTTGAGAATTCCTGGTTTTTCTCACTGCTGCCTTGCAGAAATGATCAGTCAGAGCTAGGGGGCAATCTGCTGTTTCTGATTCTTGCAGGTTGGTAGCAGGGTGATGATCAATTCAACAGGTGAGGACTAGCCTATGGGAGGCAGTTTGATGAAGCAGCTGTTGGTATGTTCGGGAAACGTATCATTTATTTCTTTGATGAATTTTGCAGATACTGGCTATTTAGAAAAAAAATTAATTTCTGATAGTGAAAGAAGAAGAAAAAAGAATTAAAATATGCTAGAATTCACATATATTTTTCAGTTGCAGAGATTCAGAATTTAAACAGATTAAAGCGAATGAAAAACTTTCTCCAGGAAAAGATATTGTTTTAACATACTGGTATTGACACAGTGAATCTTTTCCATCTGAAGTATTCCTTAACTTGGGAATCTTGGCTCTCCATTTCACAGGGTTTTTTTTTTTTTTTTTTTTTAAGACAGGAGCCTGAAAGACAAGTTGTGTGTCACCAGGAGCAGGACATTTAAAACTATCAACAGGACAGTGGGCTCAAAAGAGCCAGCGCGTTTCCCAAAGGGGTCACTGTCATCTTCTTTCTTTCTTTTTTGTCCGAGGGTAATATTTGTTTTACATGAGCAAAGATGAACACGCTTCATTTCCTTTTCCTAAGTTCTAAAACATATTGCCATGCTACTTACTGTGCGTTTGGAAAGACCAAAATCATTCCATTTTTACATTTTTTCTCCACATTCACTAGAATTGTCTTCCTGATTAACATTGAAAAAAATTTTGAAAGAATAAATTTCTTAGAGGTTGAGCTTGATTTATTTTCGTGAACCCACTTGTCTTTTATCTTCCTGTCTTTCATTCATTATTTGTCACTGTATTTGTGTGAAATTGGCTGACCTAGAGTTCGTGCAGAATGCTGGGGATGCATACACTGGAATAATTTTATTTTATGTTGCAGTTTTATGTATATTTTACAGTAAATCCCATTACTGCAATAGGTAATTCAATTACAGATATGTATGATAATTAACCAGAAAGTGATGATATCACAAGCTTCCTCTATTGGAGAAATAAAACTGTATTTGCTGCGATGTGAGATAAATAAGACATAGGCAGGTGATCATCAGGACACAAGGACGGCTCGTTCACTGCAAACAGCCACTTGGAGTCAGTACAGATTTGCCCCGTGTTTGCGGTGATACGGGAGGTACCCAGGGAGAGAAAACAGAAACTAATAAGAGTAATTCTAAGTGGTTTCCTGTGATTTGCCTGCAAAATCATAAAATGACTAGTGCCTAGCTAAAACTTCAGTCACAGACTGACTCCAAATGCAACTCCGCACTTCTGTTTCTGCAAAAAAAAGAAAAAAAAAAAAAGGAAAAACAAAAGCAGAAAGTGGAGATGTGGGAAAGGGGCTCCCAGGGCTGTTTCCGGTTACCAGGGATGCAGTTTCCCTTCTGCCCCTGCTCCCCAGACTTGCTGTGGCGAGAGCCCACGTTGGACATCACACGCTTGTGGCTGGGCATCCTGTAACCTCCCGGACTTTAGAAACACAGCCGGCTTCTCTGATTCCTTTTATAGGCCTAAGATTTAAATTTGTGTAAAACTTTATTGATGGTAAAGCTGAGAATGTTTGTAACTGGTGACATGAAACCAAAACCAAAATAAAATTGCTCTGGACGTTAATCCTTTGTCCAGCAGAGATTGTATTCAAACCCTTGTTCAGGCTTGTTGACATATAAGTGCATACTAAATAAGGATTTGGTTCTAAGATGTCATTTAAATTCTTGTCTCTGGGGCTAGAGCGGTGGCTGAGCAGTTACAGTGCTTGCCTGGCATGCGTGAGGATGCACTTTGAACCCCAGTACCATGTACAGCACCATGTACACAGCCAAATGTCATAGCAATGGAAGGCACATGAAAAACTAAATAAAATTGATTCTGTCTCTCTTTCACTTTTTCTCTCTCTCTCTCATTGTCCCTCTCTCTTAAAAAAAAATCCTTGTGTGCTCCAGCTGTGTATTTGACTTTTGGAGTTCTAGAAAAGGTGGATGGAAGAATTACCAGACCCCATGGTTTAATGGCAGTTTTCCTGAATGGGCAGGCCAACAGGAGAGGCCTCCACCTTGAATTGAGGGTCACTGGCAAGATGGATTGCCACCTGTGCTGGGGAGATGCCAGTAGTGGTGGATGGATTCATGGCCATAGAAGCTGGCAGCTGGAAATGGGTAGTGTGGGTGGGAGCAGTGACAGTGGCCACCATCCCAGTGTGACTCATGGAGTTGGGTGGCAGCTCCGTAAGGACCCTGTACAGAGTGGCCAGGCCATCTGGATGGACTCTGAGATGGCCAAGGTGTATCAGAATCTTGCATGCATGTTGGTTTGTGGCTCTTTGGGAACCTGTGCTTCAAGGGGTGACCCAGCTGGGAGGTGGGGGACTCCTCTGCAAGTTACTGGGTATTTAGTTGCCATGACAGGGTCTTGGGAAGAATAATACAGGACACACTCTGAGAGGTTGTGAAGTGGAGGTCTGTGAATTAGGATGTAGAGAGGGAACCTAGTAAGTGAGCCTGGCTGCCTGTCCCCTGCGGGCCACAGCTGGTCACATTTCTGCTGCTTAACGTCAGGATGGTCCTTGGGCCTGGGACCTGCAATGGGAATGGCTTGTCTGGGTGGAGCAAGGATGTGCACCTGGGGCTGGGAAATCCCTGGCTTTATAGCCAAGTCCTTGTGGCCACTGTCCCCCATACCTTACTAGTTTCTTTCTAGCTTCCTGTTCTCGGCACATTCTCTCCTGCTTGGAATGCCTTTTTTCCAGTTTCCTGGGAGACTCCCAATGTGTCTTAGGTCTTTGCTCAGATGTCCCCTCTTCAGAAAGGAGTCTCCAAAAAGCACCTTCTACAATAGCAAGCCCCCTTTCTTGCATTCCTTTTTCCGCTGAAGTTCTGGTCACTGCGTGTCCTATCACCCACGTGTTGTATTTATTTCTTAAAGACTTTCACCGATTGATGGATGGAAGCCTTTATAAACTCATATGTAGTATAGGCTGCAGAAGGTCCTTGGAACAGGCCTGTGCCCGAAACAGACTTTCTGGAGCTAACTCTGGATGATTAGCAGTATTTATATTCTTCATATGGAGAAAAATGTTTCGGATATCTCCCAATTGGCTTATTAGCACAGTCTTGAAAGCTGGGTGCAGGGAGCCTGTGCACTTCACATATTCTAATTCAGGACTGATTGCACAATAAGTAGACGCCTGTTAAATGCATTGATGACCTTGCTTGACTTGGAAATTAGCATAAAACATTTTATATGTACTAAAACACTAAAAAATTGAAATTCAGGGATGTTTACTTATTTAAAACTGCTCTCCACCCACACACAGAAATTCCAGGGAACAAATTGTATCCCTGTTACATATTTTCACACATTACAACTTCTCGATAGTCTGGAATATTTTAGAAATGTGGCAGGCTTTCTTATTCTGTTTCTGAGATAGTAAGCCTTGTCCCGTAGTTGGATCTATAGATGTAATGAGCTGTGACATGTGAATGGCTGAGCACAATGTGGCATATACATACAATAGGCTGCTGCTCAGCAGAAAAATGAGCCATCTCTTGATATATGCTGCAATACATGCAAACCTTAAAATATCATGCCAAGCGAAAGAAGCAAGCTCCAAAAGACCACATTTCATACAATTCCATTTGTAGAAATGTCCAGAAAAGGCAAATCCAAGATGGAAAGCAAACAAGCGCTTGCCTGGGGCTAGCAGTGGGAACTGGAAGTGATGCAAATGGACAGGCAGGATCTGTTGGGGTGGAAATGTCTAAAATTAGATGGTGGAGTTGGGAGCATGGCTTTGTAAATTTACTGAAAAATCACTGAATTGTACACTTACAGTGAGTAAATTTTATGGTATTCTTAAGCCACAATAAAGCTGGTAAAAAATCAAACTACGAGACATAAACTCTGAAGTTAGAATAAACTAAATCTCCAGGGGCCTAAACACAAATTCTGCTGTGTTTACTGGGAATTCCGTTCTGCATTTCCTTGGACTTCACAGAGTGCAAGGCCCTGGCCACTGCACCTCGAGATCAGCTGCACTTGATGAAGAAGCACCTCCTTTTAGGAAGTGTACCAGGGCTGTGATCTCTGTCCTGAACGCAAGCAAGCTCAGGGAAGGGGGTGGGTATCCCCATGAGACCACACATAACCACGTTAAAGCAATCAAGTAAACTAATCAGCCATCCTGGCCACTTTGGGCTTGGTAGACCAAGCGATTCCCCATGGTTCCTTAGATGCTGTCCTTTCCTGCCCCTGATGCTGTTTGACAGACATAGCTCAGAGGGACTTGTGTGACAACCCAGAATCTCCTGATCTCTGTAGAGCTGCAGGATTGGGAGCTCCCAGGGAGTCGTCCTGCTCCCTGAATGAGGCTGTCTCATTTGTCAGGGGCAAGTCCACAGTGGCCACCCTGTGCTGCACTCCCATGCACTTTCTAGGTAGGACATGTGCTTCAGCTGCGGAGTTAGGTAGCTTCTGACAGTCACACCCAAACTCAGTGTTAAAGGTGAGTGTGCTCTTTCCCCCGCTTGGAAAAAGAAGTGTTATAGAATCACTTCCAACTCTTTCTATTCTGCTTGTCACATTTTTGCAATTAAAGCACAGAACTGCAAATGGGCAATGGGTGGAGATCTGTAGGCAGGAGACTTGCCTCTCTGCCTGCCTTCACTCCCTGGGTGGAAGTGTCTTTAGCTCTCCCCTCCTGTTTATGATGACTTCCATCTGTTTAGTGCCTTCTCATCCTCTCTGCCTCCTGCCCCCGAGCTTGCTTGGCTCTCTCGTGTGGGCACCTTGCTGCCCCACACCAGTTGGCTTGCACATGGTGACTTTCTGTGGGAGTGTTTATTTTGGCACAGGCAGTCTGTGCTCCACAAACACGGTGCATGGCTTTTGGGATCTGGCCAGGGCTGGCTGGACTTCAGAGATCAGACCCATCTCTTCAAGAGTAAGAGTATTTTTATCCTGCCCTGTGATGTTTCAGGAGAGTGTTTTCAGGACACCTCATTTTTTCAGTCCTTGTAGGGAGAGATTGAGCTTGACAGGGTTTTAAATCCAAGGGCAGTCATTTTATTGACCTCTTACTGATGCCATTTCTGACTGGCTCGTTCTGAATCTGCCTCCTCGCAGACAAGTAGCCCAGCCTGGAAGCGAGTTAAGAGTCACGTTTATAAAACGACCTGTTTTCCTATTACTAGTTCTACATGCGAGACTGGACATATTTCCTTGTGTTTATTACATGGCAAAGGAGAAGAGGTATTTCCATCTTTATCCCTCTTTGGATGGTTTTGGTTAATAGGACACTGTACTATTTTTCTGGTTTGGTATTAATTTCTTCCATTTTCAAAGAACTAATGTTCTCCAGATTTCAAAGTTAACTAGTTATGCTTTCTGGTAAACAGATGGAATGGTTCCTTGATTAGCACAGTCTCCATGTCACCAGAACACATGTTTAGTTTTGAAAAGAGTGAGAAAAGAATGCACTTTCTCCCTCTCTGGAACCTCCTCCAGGCAGTGGTTGATTTGGACAGGTTCGGATAGCTGTGTTGACTGTGGTTCAGTCGCATGCAGCGTTCTGTGCGGGATTGTGAGAGTTCATTGTTCAAGGGTAAAGGTGCAATAGACCATTACAGCTGACGATGATTCTCTTTTTCTAACCATTTGCTTTTCTGAAAAGCATCCAGATGTTTGCATAAGGTATTGATTTTAAGATGTGTGGGTTCTTAGCTTTATTCTGGGAGGCAGCTCATGGCAAAGGGACCTTTAAAGTCTCTTTGCCTTCCAGACTTGGAATATGAGTGTGTTCAGCCCCCCCATAATAGTGGGCACCCCGCTTTCCTCCTTTATTTATCAAGAAGTTTAAAATTGGAGCACTTTTAAAATTTGAGCCAAGAGTTAAAGGTAGGCATTTCACTTATTTCAGTTAAATATTCCCAATCTGTAAATAAAAACAAAAAACATGTCTTATAGAGTAAGGGGTTCAGGTGTTAAGTGTTGCCTATATCAAGGTGAACAGAGGGCTGAGATAAGAAGGATTCTGGATTGATGTTTCTTGCCCTTTTTGACAGGACTGTCTACAAATATGTGTTCATGACTTTTCCCCTCTCTCAGCTCTCTCTCTCTACCCCTCTCTTCTCTCTCTCTCTCTCTCTCTTGTCTTCTTGTCAATGCCCTCTTCTGGAGAGTTTCTCTGCTAGTCCTGAAGTCTTTTAATTATTCTCCTCCATTGCCAGGAATGTTTGAACCAGTTTGTCCTCCCTGCCTGTACCCTGGAAAGTGGCATTTCCCAGGTTTGGTGCCCTGTGTCTGACTCTGTCTGACGTCTGCAGTGCTGGCTCCTTTGCTGTGGGGTCCTGAGCTGCTGTCAGTGTGGCAGGGAACAGGGTCACCTGTTCTTTTGCTCATGGTCTTGTTCCTGAGCTGCTCTGCTGGCTCAGGTAGGACAGATCTCATCTAAGTCGGTCGTGAGTCTGGAGGGAAAGCCACGGCTGTTCAGTTACAGGGGAGGACCCTGCCTCCTGCTCCTGGGGGCAGCTCTCTCCTTGCTTGCTATGGGGCAGTGGAAACTCCCTGAATCCTGGAGTCCTGCTTCCTGGGGGAAGAGTATGACCCCACAGCTTTCTTCTTCTCCACTCCAATCACTTGCGCTTCCTTTTCTCAAAGGTGGTGCTGAGCGGGTCAGAAGACCGGAGTTGAAAGTATCTCCCAGTCTACCTACCCACCCCCCTAGTTCCCTATATCACATCCCTTAAGCCAGAGTCCTCAGTGCTCTCCACACCTAGGATTGTTGTCCTGAATGTGTTGTGCAGTGGTCACGGAAGCTGGTGGGGGGAGTCCCGATGGGGAGGTCAGGGAGGAGGGCCTGAATGGAGCCCCATGCGTCTAAGCAGCATATGTTGGCTGTTGCAGCTTTCCAAGCCAACTCCGGAGTCAGGCCTGGAGCCAAATTTACTCTCCGTGCGCCAGCACTGATGGAATTCCTAGGTCCCATCACCAGCCTGTGAAAAGAAATCATTCAGGAAACTGCAAGCTGGCAAGCAAGAATTGCGAAGATTCATTCGCTTGAAAGCTTACGCCTGCAAATGTTATTTAACTTTGAGCAATTTCTCCAGGCTCACCTGCTGAGTTTCCGTCTTCTGGAGGTTTATTTTGCTACTGAGGAAAGCCTGCTAAGGGCTCACAGAGGGGACCTTGTGGGGATGCATCTGAGAAGTAGGAACAGCAGAAAGGCCTTTCAGTGTTCACACCTCTGTCATCCCTCACCGGAGAATCCGTTCAGACAAATCGCTTTCTAGCACTTCAGAGCAAATGCGTATTAGTCCACTTTTCACCACTGTCATGCAATACCCGAGCTGGATAACTTCATAAAGTAGAGAACTTCAGTGTGCAATTCTGAAGCTGCTGAGGCATTGGTGTGCTATGGCCTGACTCTGGTGGCACCTCTTGGCCCATGGCGTCGCAATGGCAGGAATGAAAAAAGCCAGAGCCATGCAAGGAACCAGTAGCAGTCTTGCAGTAGGGCCCACTCCTTAAAGGTCCCACATCTACATGTCACCACCCTGAGGACCAAGTTCCTGAGAACCCTGGGACCTAACCACATCCAAACCATAGTACAATGTGAATGCTTGGCTTCAGTCTCTGAAGCTAGAAGCTGGGTGAGTTAGGACGGTAGTCTTCACTGTGACCCTGTACCCTGACAATAAAATACCTTGAAGACCTTTCCTAAAGGTGTATCCACTGATGGATTGTTTATTAAGGTATCCCCAAGGAAATCCATGTTTTGAACTTGGTCTTGGCGTGAGGGAAGATCAACGTGCACAGTGTGAGGAATGGGGGTAGAGGCTGTAGCCTCCCCCAGGTTTCTGGTGGGAAAGTGGGCTATCTCCCAAGGTTCCTGTAGTAGATTAAAGGGATTGTTTTCCTTGTATGTGGAGGTGGTAACAGAAAAATCACACTCTCAAGATTCAGGCACCAGGGATCTGGTTTGTTGGTTTTTGGCTGGCGAAGGGAAGTAGCAGAGGCTTTGAGATGCATTTTGGAAAGAGAAGTCCCAACCAGCTTTCCTCATCTGAACTGCGTGACCCTGTGTGCCTTGAGGATCTTCTGGAAAACCTCAGTTTGTCTGCTAGTGGCTAATTTCCTCGTTCTTTCCTCTCTGGAGAATCGTGTCCTCCAGTGGAGAGAGACTCTGCAAGGTGGAGCTCCTGTCTTGTTCTCCCAAGGGTTGCCCACCACTTTTCCTCTTCCAGCTCTCCTGGCACCTCAGTAAGTGGGATGCCTTGGGGTGAACATGAGAGAGAGGCGGGGGACACAGGGAAGCCCTGCTGAGCTCCAGAGGATGTTGACTCCATTGGATCTCATCTTGCTTTGCTTTAAATGAAGCCCACACTGGCTTTTTCTATTTTCCTCCTGCTTCAGAGACAGTGATCACTTCTGCAGAAGTGATCCTTCCCATCGTTAGCGATGGTGTGATTCACCGAAGAGCCAAGAAGCGTTGCTGTCCAATTTGGCACGGGCACCGGAACTCAGGCAGCTGCTTCTCAGCGTGGCCTCCACTGTGGCCCAGAAACCGTGGTTGCAAGTGCACCCCCAGTCTGAAATGAGGAGCCCCTTTCATTAATGATCGTAGCACGCACTTTAAAGCAGTTGCAGATTTGCTCGTGAGTGCCTTTCAGTGGCCTTTTCAGTTTTTGTTTTTTAATTAAAAGTGTACATACCCTAAAGAACGGGCTGTCAGGCCCAAGCTTCCTGCCTGGAGGTGGTTGGAGATGGCCCTAGTGGGGAGAATGGGGGTTCGGGTGGATGCATGGCGGAACCTCCTTTAAGAGACCTGCACAGGGGATGCCATTAGTGGATTGCTGATGGTGGGGACTCATGGGGGAGGCGCCTGGGCCAAGTGGCCTCTGTGGATTCTTCTTTAATTGCACTTTTGAATGAACAGAGTTGACTGTGGGGTTTAATTAAGCCTGAAGGGCTAAACTGACGAAAATAAATCAAAAGCACATTAGGGCTGTCTGCTTCCTTGAAAGTCTGTGGGACTGCTGGACTTCATCTTCGCTGCTTCTCAGGTAAACCTATCATCGGACCTGGACTTCTGTCAGCCCTTCGGCCGCACAATTGCAGTGTGGCCGACTTCATTACAGCTTACGCCAAATATTTTAAAACCCCAGGGTGAACGTAGCAGTGATGCCAGAGAAAGACTTCTTTTGTGTTTTTTGACACTAAGGAAGAAAAAAAAACTATAGATGTATAAAAGAATACTTTTAAAATTAAAGCTGAAGAAATTTGCAGAGAGATGTGATTTCAGGCGCAAGTGAAATTTGTGAAATGTATGTTTGAAACGCTTTGTTTTTCTGAGCAATTGGGAGTTTGTCAGCTGTTCCTCTCCCCCATTAACTTTCCAGTGATTGGTTGGATTTATTTAATAAAACGTTCTACGTTTCAGTGGTTGGAGGCCCCAGGAGTATTCTGAAATAGTATTGATTATTTAATGTTGAATATTTTAGATGGCTATTTTATACGTAAAACATAGAATATGACCTGCTTATAAACAGAGAAGGGACATTCTTATTATTATACTAATAGTCTTCTACTACTTAGTCTTTAGTTATATAGTGAAAAATCTATTTAGAAAATCTTTCAGACAGCCTCAAAAATGCCACACCATGAAACCGTGCCCCTTTCCTGAGTTCCAGAGGAGTAAGCCGCTTTTGCAGCTAGAAGCACGTCTCCGTAGGTGCCACAGTCAGCTGAAATGTTTGGAGGGTAGATGGGCTATTTTTAGCAGTTCAACTGTATGCTGTGGTGGATGATTTCCAATGATCCGGAATTAGTGCTGGTATCTTGGTCACCACAGTGTCAAGGACTCGAACAATTAGCCTGTTCTGCATGTTTGAATTGTCACCCTTAATCCTATACAGGGATTGATGGCCTTGGTCAACAATACATCACCTTCTGGAGAAAGCAAACAGCTTACCTCTCATTGTGAACAAAGAGATCAGTAGTTTTGGAATTAGGAGCTGGGCAAAGCGGGTGCGGCTTAAAGTTGGGAGCTTCTTTGAGTTATTAGAAGATGGTGGTCTCTTGGTGGCAAGGACCATTACCTGACAGGGACATTTTAATGGATTGGTGAGGAGCATAAAAGAAAACAGCTGAGATTTGTTTTCTTATTCTATTTTCTTTACATGAAGAAAAGGTCAGAGGAGAAGGGCGGTGACCCCTGGGGAAGAAAGGGCTTGGTTGTCACAGCAGCCATTGGGCTGTGGGAGGAGGAAGGGGGTCATGGTTACTCCACCAAAGTCTCCATGGGTGCACATGTTGCCTGTGACTGTCCAGGGACAAGTGGCCGATTCTCTTTTAAGCATTATTTGACATTTCCCCACGTCTAGAGGAACGCCTCATCATCAGACACTCGGTATACAGTGGTCCTCCGCCGTGCTCATTGAACACCATTTTTCCCTAAGCATTTTCTGTGTGCTTGTGAAGTGATGCATACTTTAAAAATATGGGCTAATTTTAGTAGCATTACAAAAAGGGTGAACCCTTTTTGTAGTCTCATTTTAAATTGGCCTGGCAGAGGGGGAAGGTTTGAGTCAGAGGAAGGGAACCACGTTTGCTTGAACTATGCCGTCTCACTGGCTGAAGGCTGGCTGCCTCCTCGTTTATACCCATCCCACAGAACCCCAGCGTTCCAGTTCTTCTCTTTGTGTCCAGGCAGGGTCTCTTCCATGCCTTCCAGGGTGATGGTCATCCATTATGTCCTTAAAGTGGGGCTTATGTTAGTGTTCCCTTATCACTCACACCACCGGTCTGCCTTTGCTGTCATCTGGCTCCAGTGAAGACACTAGATAAATGGTAGCATTTGGTCTGCCAGGACATGGCACCTGGACCAGACACCTGCCGTGGGTCAGGCCCCATCCCCTGCCCTGGCAGAACCCAGAGATGGATTTTGCTTCCCAAATCTATTTTCCAGCTGGCGTACCTTGCGCCGGCATGGATGCGTTTTTCTCCAGTGCTCCCCGAGAACCTGAACTGATAGAGCAGGTTCGCTCAAACACCCCTCAGGCCAGTGTCACAGTGATCGGAAGAGGGAGGAAACAGTGGGTGTGGACATGCTGAACGATGGAAACCATCTTCCACGTGCCCCTGTCCTGGGGGGCTTCCTCATCTCCTGGGCTTGGAGGGGCCCAGCTGATGGAACATGTGGGTGGTGCCTTCCCAGGGCTCAAGGTAGCACCCTGGAGGTCAGGGCTGGTGAAATAGCCTGTGGATTCTGCTGCCTTGTCATCAGAGAGCTCCTGGGGTGAGAGTGTGGCACCTGTAGATGGAGCTGTCTATCAGCAGAGAGGCCCGAAGGCCCACAGAGGCTCTGGGATTGCTAAATAAGACTGGAACTGCTCCCCGGCTTTCTTTTGGGCTTCGCAGAGGAGTGTGGAGTCAGAGCCTCTGTAATGCGGCTCAGAGCACTGGGTCTCCCAGCTGTACATGTGCAGCAGGCTCCCGGGATCCTTCAGGGACAAAAGCCCCTAATCGCTTTCACCTCAGGATACTCTTTTTCCACTGCCTAATACTCCTTGCATCAGGGGTAAGGAAGGCGGAGTTGACGTTTCCAGAAACGGAAGAGTCTCAGGTTATGGAAAGGAAAATTGGAGCCTAGCAGAGTTGGACAACTAAGCTGCTTAAAACTCCTTTCTGCTCAGAACCCCTGCTAACAGCACATACCCGTTTCCGGCGCCTTAGCTTGGGGTTTGGGTTCCCCGGGACACTCCTTTTCCAAGTGATTTCATTGAGTTGGTCAACATTCCCTAATTAGACTCCTGCTCTGGAGAGCATCATTTCTGTCTTTTCTAAGCGCCCTGGTGTATACTTCCTGAGCACTGCTTCTCCCTGAGTCCAGGGATTGCTGAGGGCCACTTCAGCATCCCCAGGTGTGGGCAGATGCGATTCATCAGCCATCCTCACTCCGTAGGTGCTTATGAGCCAGAAGAAGCTGCTAACATCTGTTCCCCACCCGCTTCTTTTGTGCTTTTATGTAAACCTGAAAGAGAAGCATTTGCGTTTGGGTAAATTTTTGCAGTTCCTTTAAAAATAAAGACCAGGATATTAATAAAAGAGTTTTTTTTCAGGGGGTGGGGAAGAGGAGGGAAGATTGTTGTAAATTATGTATATGGTTTCTTTGGGGTGTTAATTTAGATATGTATATTTTTGTGATGATTATGCATCTAATTTTGTGTGCACACATGTGCACGTATGGCTCTTAGTCTAACTGGGAGCTTCGGAGTTCTGTTGTCAGTAGTAGCCATGCGCGAACACGATTATTTTTTGTTTTTAGCTGTCCCGTGGTCTGGTCCTTCGTGGTATAACCCAACACAGCAGTGAGTGCTGGCCTCATTTGTGATACACAGCCCTGGAAATGGCCAAACCTAAGAAAGCTAGAGAGTGCTGAGATCAAGAGCGGTGAGGGGAATTAGGAGTAGATGCCTCCTCCTAATGACAGCTCTGCACGCCTCTCTCTGGCTTCCCAGCCATCTCCTCGACCTTCCTGTTTTCAGAGGTGACACTGGCTGCTGATCCTTGTTAGATATAGTGATCACATCTATCTGAACACCGTGTGGATGTTATGGTGCTTAACATTTGGTAAATATTTAGAAAGCTACTCTCTTAGTCCATTTTCTGAGGCTGTAACAAAACACCTGTGGCTGGGTAATTGACAGAGAAGAGAGGTTTATTTTGACTTATGGTTCTGGATCTCTAAGAGCACAGTGGTGGCACCTGCTCAGCTTTTGCTGAAAACCTTGTGGTTATTTAACTCAAGGTGAGAGGGGCTAGAGGAAGCCAGACACCTTTAAGTCAGGGAACTGTGTTAGTCCCTTGAAGAACTCAAAGAATCTACCATCTCTCAATATCATTACATTGGTAATTAAATTTCAGTGTGAGATTTGGTGGGAACAGACCATGTCCAGAATGTAGCACTGTTCCAGATGATGCAGAAGAGAGCAAAATAGGAAGAAGCTGGGTGTTTAAGTAGCAGAAGGAGAGTTTAGCAATAGCTTAGGTTGCCAAGAGGGACTTTTATTCCGTAATTTCCCCACCCCCAGCTTCTTGAACTTTAAACAGAATGAATGAATAAATAGGAAGCTAAATCCGTAGTCACTTTCAAATATACACATGGACTTTTATAAAGACTGATACTAGGTGGAAGGTATTTGAAAGCATATCATGAATTTATAAAAGTTCTGGCCCCAGTTCAGTAGATAGCTTTGGCAGAGGCCTGTAGGTCAGTGTCTGAAATATTCCTAGCATGAAGTGTCTCCACATTTTATTTGAAATTTATTAGTAGTAATTGCTGTTCAGCACCTCAGCATGAAAGAAAGGCCACAGTCCCATGTCCTGGAGCCTTTGGGAGGAGCTGTGTGGCTTCTGGTGGGTGACTGGACAGGAATAGGACATGCTTGCAGCCTTCCAGACAAGGGAAGCTGTCTCCTCGGGTGGCCAAGTGGGATCCTGACCTCTTGGAAAGGTGCTGACAAGCCTGGCAGCCAGGAAGAAGGTTGTGGGGACTCTGCTCCAGTAATGCAGGGCGGAAATGGCGTGAGGCGGAGTTGGCAGCTGAGGTGGGTAGCCCTTCCCACCCAAGGTCTGGCCACCGTCCACAGAGCACATGGCCACTGGCAGGTGGTGGTTCTGAGACCCCCATGCAGCTGACAGCTGGTTGTGCTTTCGAAACTGGAAGGATCGCTTGTCGTAATAACCAGAACCATCTGGATAGCACTGCTACTAGGCTCAGAACTCCATGGACTTCCTATAACTACCAACTCCTACGAAGACAGTCACGATATCCCAGGAACCCCTAACCCCAAGTGCTGGCCAGACTTTGGGAGCCAGTTTGTCTGGAAATCTATAGACCCCTGGTTCCCACATGAAATTGCTTTTCTCTGGCAACACAGACAGTGTAATTCTGTTATTTTCAGCTCAGGGCCTTCTTATCTGTTTGCTCTTCTCAAAAGAAAATAATTAAATCAGTCATTTAACTTGCATCAGGTTACCCCATAGCTCAGTGGCTTCACACCAGGCTTTGCTCCCATGTCCAGGGTCCTCTGCGTGGCCTGGGTTCTGCTGGGTTCCTTGGGCCTAGGCAGTTGCAGTCGTGTGCTGGATGGGGCTGAAGCCTCAGGGCCTCGCACCTGGATGCTTCATCTGCACACTGAGTGCTGAAGGGTCCTGTCACATGGCCTCGCTCCTCTTACACAAAGGCGTGAGCTTCAAGAAGCAGGGAATGGAAGATGTGGGGTCCTGTAAAGGCTGTGTCCAGAAACTGGCGCTGGGCTATTCCATGACGCTGTGTCGCTCAGAGCACTTGCAGTGCTGTCCTGGCTTCACCTGGCTGGAGGAACAGCGTGCACCGAGGGGCAGTGTCAAGGCCTGCTGCAGCTCGCGTGGAGGCCATCTGCGGAGAGGACCCTCTGCCCCACCATCCCTCCTGCTGTGTGCACGGGAACCCACAAAAGAAGTGTGTACGACTTTGCTGAAGTCGGCCGTCCTCTCCGTTGTCATGAAGACAGTGTTTGGAAGTGAACTCATGGGCGCTTAGGCAAAGAAGACATGCAGATGTTCAACTCGAGGAACGCGCAGTAGGGTGCGCTTCCCACCACGATGGAGTTTTATCTCCACAATGATTAGTTGCAGGATGTCTCTAAATATCAAGGTCTTCTAGACCTTTTCAGTATAAGGACGAGGCAGCGTCAACGTCACGGTTATGAGTGGCTTTTGGATCCAGATAACTGGATTTGTAGCTCTGTCCTGCCACTTCCTAGGTATGGGAACTTGAGGGAGGAACTCAGTCTCCCCTTGCCTCGTGTTCTTTCTCAGTTCTGAACTGATTTTGGTAGTGCTACCTCAAGAGGATTTCGTGTGCATTGGAAATGGTCACTGCATGGTAGAAGTTGGTCCGTTCTATAGTGCGTGCTCTGTAGTGGTGGTGGGTGTGACTGGCTTGATATGATGGTCCTGCTAATGAGGTTCTCGTTACCACTGAGGTGTGCTTTAATTCTTTCTCTATTCAAAACCCCTTGCACAGTGCAGATGGGTGGTACACTTTGTTAGGTACCCTGCACACGAATGCCCGCATAGAGAGAGGGGAGGGTGGTAGGAGGGACAGCAGCAAAATTTGCTAAAAATAAAACCAGGGCTGGGAATTGTTGCTCTATTTTGCGTAAGAGCAAATGTCTCTAGATGTTAGGACAAAGGGCAGGTCAATGGTTTCTTCTCTCTCAATGCTGGGTATCTCCTGCTGGTTCTGTGAGATCCTCAGGAGCCTTCCCAGGCTCTGGAACTCATCAAAGCCTTGCTGGCGCTTGGCTCCTGGTTCACTTCCTCTCCTGGTTGCTGTAGAAGGGATGGGAAGAGGAGGGCCTGTGTCTTCAGAGATCTCCAAAACCCGGCTGCCTCCTCCCTCCAAGGCCTCAGCACCCCAGAGCTGGTGAACTCCGTCCTGCTCCATCGGGCCTCCAGGTGCTAAGAACAGCGTCTTTGACTTGTGTCAGCGGGTTGGTGGATGCATACTCTTGCACTCACTGACAGGTAGGTGTGGCAAGGTAGGGAGCTTTCCCAGGCTGTGAGTGCTCCCCTAGAGTGCAGGTGGGGTGAAGCCCATCACATGACTGTGGGTGCAGAAGCCGGCACCAGAGTTGTGCCTCTGCTCCCAGTGCAGCCCTGCCTCACCAGCCACCAGCCAGGAGGGACACAGGAACCTGAACCGGCAGCTGGAGCCCAGCTGCCCCAGGGCTTCTGGGGGTCTTCAGTTCATGATGGCTTTTGGATCCATTCCCAAAAAGATCACAGAAAGAAATCACTG
Source organism: Aplodontia rufa (assembly GCA_004027875.1). Classification (NCBI taxonomy): domain Eukaryota; kingdom Metazoa; phylum Chordata; class Mammalia; order Rodentia; family Aplodontiidae; genus Aplodontia; species Aplodontia rufa. The sequence continues at coordinate 47,674 of PVKS010011317.1, forward strand.
CAGTGTCACTGAGGCCAACACTATCACCATTGGGAAATTTGGGAGCAAATGTCTTGTAAGTCAGTCTCCCTAAGCTTGGTAATTCTTATTTTGCAAGCCAAAGTTTATTCAAGGCAGTGGACAGCTGGCTTGCATAATTAAAGGTGCTTGTCAATTACTTTTGATAAAATCAGTGAACCTGGTTCCTTGGGAATGGTTCTCATAAATGTCTCAGATAAATTTAATCTCAGATATATAAACATGCATAGATCCATTTAGATGTTGGTTCATATGCACATATCCCACTTCACTTCCTGACTAATCCTACAGTCAAATGTTTGTTACCAGTGTTTAATGTGCTTTTGGATAATTGGATGGAGAAGAGGGGAGCTGTCCTGGTGTAGGCAGACTCTCCACCTTTCAGTATTTATGAATTCCTGGGAAGCATTGGGTGACAAGACCTTTGCTGCTCAATGTATATTGTAAGCTTTGCAGTAGGCCATGATTTGGATGGAACATGTGGCTTATTAATGAAGAAAAAGAGGGTTTTTTTTTGATGGCTTTTCTGTTTGATAATAATCTAAAGGGATTCCCAGTTCTCTAGAACTCTCCATAATTCTTTAAAATAATTGCTGAAATCATTAGGGTACTCTGAAAGGGCCGTAGGATTAGAGATTATGAACAATACATGTTTTGGGTCCAGCATCAGTTATTTTATATCTAACAAATTAATATTCCTAGTATTTTATGATACTGCATTGATTCATGCTTAAAGAAAAGAGATAAGTTTCTAGCCTGGTGTTTAGGGGTTTTGACCTCCCAGAAACCACATTGAACTTTCTTCATGCGAGTTTTGCTTCCCTGGAGGCTCTCAGCAGGCACAGGGCCTGAGTGAGTGGGGGCAATTTTGGTGTCCAAGTGCTTGGGTGTGCCTGGCATTTGGGGCTGAGGGACCAGAACAGCCTTCGTCATCCATTGCTGTCTCTTGCAGGGTACTTGTCTCTTGGGCCTCAGTGGGAACTATTGCTTTGAGAGTCCTTTCTCTCTCTCAGACCCCGCCTCTTTCTCAAGGCCCTGATCACCTCTGATCTCTCATATGCACATGCTGTCCAGACTCATTTCATACCCACATCACCCACTCCTGAAATGCCACCGTCACTGTTCGTGCCAGTCATTTGATGTAAATATTAGGTTAAGCAGGATTGGAAAGTACTAACTATTTCCGCCTTCAAGGGTTGTGTGGTCTCTGTCATAACTACTCAGTTCTTGTAGCATGAAGGCGGTGATTGGTAGTATGCAAATGTGTAGCTGTGGCTGCTTCAATAAAACTTTATTTACACACACAGGCAGTGGGCCAGATTTGGCCCAAGTGCCGTTTCTCACTGCCTACTTTAAGTCCTGTGAAAAGGCAGCGTAGTTCAGAAATGATTCACTATTGACGATTACTCAAAATCCAGGATATGATATTACTTCGCTCTGAATCTCATCATCAGCTGAAATGTATCACATCTGTCCCTGACACACTGTTACTATCTGGATTTGTAACAGATCACCACACTCTTGGTATCTTTCTGTTTTTCTCTCAGTTTTGAAGGCCTGGAGTCCAAAGTTGAAGTTAATAGGTTGGTTCCTTCTGGAAAAGACTCTGAGCTTCTGAGGTCCTTTGTGGCTTCGGGGAGTTGCTGGTGGTCCCTGGCACTCCTTAGCCCACAGAAGCATCTCTCTGGTGTCCACTGTGTGGGCGCATGGATTCTATCGGAGTGTGTGCCTGTGTCTTCACATGGCCTTCTTGTGAGGACACTGCCATTGGGTTAGGACCACCCTCATCTGGTGTGACCTCATCTTAATGTAACCAAGTTCTGTACAATCCCTGTTTCTGAATAGTGTAATATTCTGAGATTCGGAGTGGACATGGATCTGGGACACTGTGCAACCCAGTGTGCCAGAGCAAAGCAGAGTACCTGCCGCAGGAGGTGGCACCACGGGGGCTCCTTGACGCAGGCTGCCCTGGGGCTGAGAACACCTTATCTGCCCTGGGGACCACCCTGGTTTGCTGGGCCCACTGTGAAGCCCAGTTCCCCATGAGCATTTGCTCACTTGTGTTAACCTGGGTGCCTCCTCCTGTAGACCCACCGTTGGCAAAAGGGTAATCACAAGGAGGGGCTTCGACGTGGCCATGGGTGGCTCTCTCCCTGCTGAAACCCAGTCATGTCACCTCCACTCTGGTCCTCCTCAGGTCTTTTTATACATCTGTATAAGGAGTCACTTAACTTCAATTATATTTGCTTTCGTTCTCTGCGTTTGTAAATTATTTGACACAAGGTTGGACGGTTGTGATTATAGCTTCGATGGGAAAATGCTGCAATGCTTTTTCACTTTTAATGTTCATAGTTTTACTGGATTCTTGAGCCACCCCTTCAAGGAAGGAGGAGCACATTAGAGCTTAAGTCTCGGCAGGGCTTCGGAAGGCTCTGGAGAAGAGGCAGATATGTCATCACTCAGAACAGGGCTGGAGGCCAGTGTGCGATCTTTTGTTCTGATCCTCTTGTGGGGCCACCTTGCTCTCTGTTGGTCCCTGTGGCCATCGCAGCTCTCCTAGCTATGTGCCATTTCTCGTTTTTATCCTTCTTGTGATTGGACATGTTAGTTCCTGTTTTACCTAAGCAAAGAACAGACTTCTTCAGCTGATGTTAGTCCTGCTTATTAGCTTTATAAACCAAATCACTTTGATCACTTGCTAATTGCTTTATCTTATTAAGAAAATAGAAAACTCAAAATAAGTGTGTGCATTGTCATTTGGAAAAGAAAACAAAACAAAAACAAAAAACAAAAAAATCTCAGAGTCACTGACAACGGGGTGTGACTCTGAGAGGGGACCCTGCATGTGTTGAGTGTGTCCAGCCTGAGCAGGCCCAATTTCAGCTGAACACTGACTTGATCAGGAACCAAGCAGAGGTCCTGTGAGTGGAGTGGCTGGAAGAGGTGCAGCCCCGCAGAGCAGGCTCAGGAAATCCCGCCTTCTGTTCAGCGTAAGCTTTGTAGTCAACCTTGCCCCTAAAGGCTTGGTGGGATCTTCCAGGTGAGGCATTCCTTTCTCCTTTCCGAAGGCCTGGAGTTAGAAGTGCTCAGGAGGGTGAGGACTCTCCCCCCCATATATCTGTGCCGGTCTCCTTGCCCTTCCTAATTTTTCCTTTGATACTGAGGTTTGGCTGCTCCCCTGGTTCGAGATCATGCATGGCTACAGCCTGATCTTGTCCTCCGTGGAGGTCAACAGCTTCCTTTAGTGAGTATCTGCGTGTGTGCTGGGGTGTTAGGCCGTGGAGGGGAGGAGGGAAGAAGTGAGGGGCATTAAACAGGTCCTGCCGTGTGGACAAGGGCAGCTCTGCACAGAGGCTCCCCGGTGCCTTGGTGGCTGGGGTGGACTTGGTCCTCAGGGAACAGGTGGGGCCCTCAGTGGATCCCTAGTGGCAGTGAGGGAGGAGGCTGGGTACAGGAGTGGCAAGCAGACTGACCTGAACATGTCCTTGGATCTGTGACCCATGAGGACACTCAGGGATGCTGTCATCTGTGACCCTCCTACTGGGAGCTGCCCAGGCCACCTTCCTGGAGATGAGTGTGGGCCCTGGACACCCCAGGCACTGCACTGCGTGGTGAGGGGAGGTACAGGGATCTGTGAAGGGAGAGAGCATCAGTGGAGAGTGCTGGCCAGTGACTAAAGGACCGCTGGTGGGAGAGGGAGTTTCCCAGGGGAAAGAGGGAAAACATGGTAGAGCCGTAAGGAATGGAGTGCTGGCTTGCAGGGCTGCAGCTGATTTGAAAGCCGCTCCCTGGAAATTCACCGAGGGGCATGCAATCCTGAGTGGTTCATCTCTGAAGTCGCTCCATGTCCATTTTTTTGTTTGTCGTATACAGATTTTTGTTCTAGAATCATTATTTCTGGACAGAGAAACTCTGCATCTTTTTAACAAAATAAACTTTCCAAAACATTTTATCATAGAGATGCATAGAAAAGCTGCCTGTGTAGAGGAGGTGGCTCCCTCCGCTGATGGTCACCCCTTGAGTTCATGTGCAGCATTTGCTGCAACTTCTGAGCCAGCACCGGTCACTTCTCAATGACAGATCATGGTTTATTTGACTTCCTTGGTTTCCCCCTCACACCCTTTTTCTGTTCCAGGATGCCACCTGGGACACCGAGTGACATTTAGTCTCACATTGCCTTTGCCGTCACTTGGCTGTGACATTTCTCCCATTTTCCTTGCTTTTGATGATGTGGGGGTTGGGAGGAGGACTGGTCAGGGAGATTGACCTCAGGTGGGTTTATCTGAGGTTTTCGTTGTTACCACACTGGATTATGGTTTTGGGAGGTGAACAGAAGCCTGGTCGCCTCATCCTCATACCAGGGGCGCATGCTGCTGGCCTGGCTTCTCACCCATACTGTTGACCTTGACACTTGGCTGGGGTAGGAAACACACACAGGCCCAGGGAGCAGCACTTGCCCTCCCTGTCCTTTCACCCGCATCCTCCTTCCGCCTGCCCTCCCCTCCCTAGGCCCCTCCGGCTCTAGAGTCCTCGGCCTCAGGTGCCCCCTCTCAGCTTCCTCCTCCCACCCCTTTCTGCTGCCCCTTCCTCCTGTGTTTCCTGGCATCTCGAATAACACTGTCCATCTACTGGGTTGTCTGTCTCCCCCAGCATAGGAGGCTGGAGCTTTCGCTTAGTTCTCTGGCAGCCCTGTCTCTGCCACAGTGCCTGGCACCTGGCCTAGAGGAATGATCTGAAGGCGGGAAGGCCTCAGTTCTCAGAGCACAGCGCTCTTTGTCCGTCCGGGGTGTGATTAAGGTGGTAAAGGCTGAGACACGGCCCTTTAGACTCTGCAGAGGGAAGCCTGTCACCGGGCACTGTTCCCAGAAGCACATTGCCCAGGGGAACGAAAGTGGTTCCGGTCAGGGCAATGTGTCAGAATTAGTGGGAAACTCACCCAGAGCAAACGGAGGGGTGGCTGATGATGTAACAGAATGACAGAAGCAGGATTTGGTTGACAGGTGGGAGGAGCAGCCTTCGCTGTCTGAGCCAGTCTTAGCTCCTAGGCCCTTCTGGTTGTAGCACTTAATTGTGTGGATTTTGCAATAGTTTCCAGTGCTGAGTTTCTTGGTCTTGGCTTCAGCACATGCATGGTGATTGGAAACATATCTGACACAGACTGCTCATGGCATGCCCATGAAAGACTTCCTTCTGCATTTTAATTATGCGGTTAGAAAAAATAAGTGGGCAAATTAGAGAATTAGCACCACATTAAACTGAAGCTGGAATGGACACAGCAGGGAGTTCAATTGCTTTGCATTTTGGTGATGACATGCTTTCTCTAGCTCTGTAGACCCGGAGCTGAACAATGAGGAGGTTAGGGACAGTGTCCTCTTTTAACACCATGTAAGAGAATAGTATTAAACTTGAGAACTTTAAAAAATTGCTTCATCCATCAACAGTGGACAGTGTGTAAAGTAGAACACCAATGTTTAACTTTGAAAAGCTTTTGCAATTCGATGTAGATTTTAGTTAAAAGTGGAACACTCACTTCACCAAGAAGACACAGTTACAGTGTGACTTCACCTGCTACCATGTTTACCTCCACACTGTCAGAGCCCAGTGACAGGGGTGATTAGCAGGGACATGTTTCTGCAGAGGACTGAAGAAAGCCAACACAAGCACAGAATGAGATACAAACACGTAAGTTTGCAGGGAGAGCGGAGCTCAAAGTTATATTAATGAGTTTATGATACGCTGCAGTTATTAATTTAACTCTGATGGTGCAATCTCAAGTAGCAGGTGTCCCCAAATGAGCCTTCATTTATCAAGCTTCACAGATATTTTCTGCTCTTGTGTGAAATTAAAAAAAAAAGACAAAAGATAAAACTGTCCTTCTGGACTCTAGCAGTATTTTTGAGAGTCATGTTTTAAAACCATTCTTTGTTCCTCTCTGTTGTGATTCAATTTATTATTTTCCCTCTAATGAAGTTGTCATTTTTTTTTCTTTCGGGCCTGTTGAGATATCAGGCCCTGCACAGTTGTCTGGAAAGGTAGAAAACAGCTGATGTGAAGGCAAGGGAGAGAGAGGGGCGCACAGGTCAGTGGGGGCACGTGGAGAGGACCCCAGGACAGGCAGCACAGTCGCTTCTGCTGAGCAGCTCTCTGGACCCCGGGGCGGCACGTGGGTTGGTGTCACAGCTAACATGCCCTGCTTTATTTCCTCTGTAAATAATTTGTGAGTGGATGTTCACCTTTACAGGGCACCCTGGAAGACCCGCTTTACATATCAGTCAGGATTCTTGACCATTCATCTTTTCCTGGTGTAAACTAAATATTTTAGAAATTATGTGAATTCCTAAAATTCCTAAAGTTGGTGATGTGCCACCTCCCTGACCTTCCCGACTTAATTTACCTCCAAAAGGTCATGACTTTGACCTGAGGAATTAGTTGACTCAAGGAAGGGCCCATTTTATCTTCTGGATTTGGGAAAATGTAGATTGGAGTTCAGTGAGTCACACCTAAATAACTCAGCCCTAAGGAGGCACGCTGACAGTTCCGCAGCGGTGTGGCGCCTGGGCAGGGCCTTTGTGCCACTTTCTTCTGCAGATTCAGCTGTTCCTGAGAAAATTTGGTTGGAGTTGCGCTGGTCAACTGTTTTGCAAATGAAGTGGAGTTTCTCTGCCCTTTGTAAAGGGTACCTCACCTTGGAAGTTTTGTCTGGTTTCCATAGTTACCACTTGGGTTTTTGGCACAGAGGGCAAACGTTCCTTCTAATATGATGAAGCTAATCTTTGCCACCATCACCACGGCCAGAAGGAGAGAAGTCCTCAGGTTAGTTTTCTGCTTTTCTGTGTTCTAAATGTGCAGAGTGCTAGCCAAGGGAGCCAGTCATCCCTAGTTTTATTAATTAGAAATTAACAAGAGACCAGAGTTTGGAAAAGGAAACTATAAGTAGCTTTTGTCTTGTTTGGACTCTTGCTGTTTACCCAGCGATTCCCCCCACCTTGAGGTCCAGAGCCCCTGCTGATGCTGTCAAGTTGGGGATCCTGACCCAGTGGGTGGCACTGGAGCCCAATGAAATGCATTTCCTCATCTCCAGGTGGCACTGACGCTGTGGCCCCACTCCAGGTAGTGAGTACTGCTGCTCCCCAAAGTTCCAGGGCAGCTGAACCCTGCAGAGTGAATTCCCCTTCTTTTTTCATTTAGTGAAAGGCCACAAAATTCACACTCAATCCATGGTTCTTTATTTAGAAAAAATATGGTAATTGTCAATACCTTCCCAGAATTTGTTTTTGCATGGGTGTGTTGCTAGTGCAGCTCTGACAACCCTGGTGGGTGTTTTCTCCTCCCACACCAGATTTGAGGGTTTTGTTTTGAAAAGAACAGATTGTACTTTCTCGACACAAATGTTCCTATGTTAATGCTGCTTCGAGGGAATAATCAGGAGCCCATGCCATAGGCAGGAAGCGAATTGTGATCACGTTGACATTTCCCTCTGCTTCCTTCAAAAGAAGCTGATGTGACAATACCAGGATCCGGTAGGAGAGGTTCTTTTCAACCCAGTGGTGCTTGGTTTGCCATCCTGGCAGTAGGACGTGTATTTCACTGTTAGCGGGCAAATTCTTTAAATAAGGGTGTCCATAGGTTATGGTTCTCAGTGCCTAAAGCTCTCAGTACTTCCTCGGGCTGCAATGTTACCCTCCCGTGGCTCCAGGGCTGCAGAGTTCTCTGCTTTAATGACTGTCGTTGAGTTCCTGGTGGCACGGGAGGGGTGCCAGGCTTCCTGCGAAGCTTCATGCCCCTGAGGCTGCCCTTTTCTGTGAGGGCGGAATCTTAGGAAAAGGCTAACTCCCCCTAAACAGCAGAGCTGTCCCCCACGCAAACCATCGTGCCTCTTAGCACGGGGTTCTCCATGGAGGGACAGCAAGGATTCTCCTTGTATAAAAGTTTGCCCAGTAGGGACTGTCACCGACAGCTGAGCACTTGGAGAGGCCTTGGTGAGAGGATGTAGAAGTGGCAAAGAAGAGCAGTCTCTTTTTCTTGAGATGTTAAGTGTTGTCCCCAAGTACTGGTGCTCCAAAATCCCTCATCTGAGTAGGCCTTGTAGTCCCCACTGTCATGGCCATGAGTCTTGCTCCTTGTGCACAGCATTGTGTGTGTGCATGCGTGCATGTGTGAGTGCATGTGTGTATGTGTGTGTGTGCGTGTGTGTGTGCTACTATGCTGGGTGGTGACTGAAGGGAGGGTGGGCCTGGCTGGAGGAAGTATTTAGAAGTGTGTTGTGTGTACGCATCCATGTGTATTTGTGTGTTGAGTGGTTGCATATCTGTGTCATGTTTGTGTGTGCATCTGCGTGTGCAAATGCATGCATGTGTGCATGTGAGGGGGGCGTGGCGTCTGGGGGTGAATGTGGCCTGGCAGCCTGTGTGCCTCTGTAAAGGCAGGGTTCCAGCTGACTTCAGCCCTGCACCTTTACAGCGACTGAAAAGTGCAGCCCACACAGTAGGTGTTCAGCGCGTGTGTTCAGTTGAATTGAATGCAAGCGAGCTGTGTTTGATGGGAAAGAAGATTGTCTTCGTATTGCTTCACGGGTGTCAAGGGCCACGTTCTGAAGTATGCAAGTGTTCGTGGAAGAGTTCCCATGGCCAGGTCACCTGCAGAGTGCCCGGGGTGCTGCCGACAGGGCTGCAGTGTTCCTTGGGTCTGCATGAAACACGGCTGGATTTTTAGCACACAGTCTTGGGGAGGTTGGGGGATTACCATCACACGATTCAGTGAATTTTGCACTTCACACCGAACCTGAAGCATTTTCTCTCCCTCTCCTTTTCATCAGTTGTTCCTAGGAGCTGTGGCGGAGCACTAGCGGCTCCTGCGAACTGCTGTCCCCAGTGCTGCCAGGTCGGCGGCCTCACACCTGGCACTGGCCAGGGCTGTGTCCCATGTCTGTCCTCTGCTCTTGTTAGCAGCTGCAAGCTCTAGTCTGTGTCATCCTCAAGAGTCTGGGCTTCCCTGGGAGCATGGCACGTCCTTCCAAGTCCCGTGCGAAGCCTTCCTTTGCCATAGCCACACCAGACATGTGTTTTCCACACTCATTTGCGAACCTCAGGGGAGCTTCCCATGTACTTTGCACACTCATTCTTGAATCTTGGGGAGGTTTCCATGCATTTTCCACACTCATTCATGAATCTCAGGGGAGGTTTCCATGCACTTTCCACACTCATTCGTGAATCTCAGGAGAGCTGCCCATGTACTTTGCACACTCATTCGTGAATCTCAGGGGAGGTTTCCATGCATTTTCCACACTCATTCGTGAATCTCAGGGGAGGTTTCCATGCATTTTCCACACTCATTCGTGAATCTCAGGGGAGCTGCCCACGTACTTTGCACACTCATTCGTGAATCTCAGGGGAGGTTTCCATGCATTTTCCACACTCA
>PVKS010011318.1:0-57101 GCA_004027875.1 Aplodontia rufa
GCACTGAAAGCCATTCAATTTGAGGTTTTGTTAGGTCAGCCGCCTGTCCTACTTTTTCAACATAAATTTTAGTATCAACAGATGAGAGAAACCATTCGGCCCTTTAGTCTCTGAGCTTGGGAGACTTCACTAAGCATAATTCTGTCCATCTCCATCCATTTGATTTCGAAGGCTATAATATACCACAGTTTTTTAATCCACTCATCCAGCGAGGAGCATCTGGGTTTGTTTGGGTTGGTTCCATAGTTTAGCTATTGTAAACTGAGCTGCTATAAACATTGATGTAGCTGTGTCTCTGTCCTAAGCTGCTTCTAGCTCTTTTGGGAAAATACCCAGGAGTGGGATAACTGGGTTACAAGGAGGTTTTAACCCTAGTGTTTTGAGAAGGGTCCACACTGCTTTCCAGAATGGTTGTACAAGTTTTCAGTTCCACCAATAGTGTGATAGTGTTCCTTTCTTCCCATAACTCCTCCAGTATCTGTCATTGCTCATATTCTTCATTTTTACAACTCTGATTGGAGTGAGGGGTCATCTTAATGAAATTTTGATTTGCATTTCTCTGAGTGCTAGTGATATAGAATACTTTCTCATATATTTGTTGGATTTTTGGACTTCCTCCTTTGCAAAGTATCTGTTTAGTTCTTTAGCCCATTTACTGACTGGATTTTTGTAGTTTTCGTGTTTAGTTTTGAGTTCTTGGTATATTCTGGATATTAGTTCCCTGCCAAAGGCATAGAAGCAAACATTTTCTCCCATTCTTCAGATGTTCTCTTGACTACTTCTTTAGCTGTACTGAAGCTTTTCAATTTAATGGTGTCCCACTCATTTATTCTTGCTTTTAATTCTTGTGCTATGGGAGCCTTGTTAAAGAAGGAAGTGCCTACACTGATGGCGTGGTATGTTGATCCTACTTTTTCTTCTAGCAATTGTATAGTTGCTGATTTAACTTCTAATTCTTTGGTCCATTTCGATTTGATTTTTGTCCAGGGTGAGAGATATGGATCTAACATCAGTTGTCTGCATGTGGTTGTCCAGTTCGTACAACACTATTTGTTGAACAGGCTATCTTTCCTCCACAATATTTTTGTCCCCCTTTTCAAATATCAGATGGTTAAAGATTTGTGGGTTTGTCTCTGTATCTTCGATTCTTTTCCATTGGTCTTCATGTCTGTTTTCATACCAAAGCCACGCTATTTTTGTTACTATAGCCTTATTGTATAATTTCAGGTCAGGTATTGTGACACCTCCTGCTTCCTCTTTCTTGCTTAGTAATGTTTTGGTTATTCTGGGTTTCCTGTTATTCCAAATGAATTTGAGAATTGCTTTTTCTATATCCATGAAGAATGCCTTTGGTATCTTGATGGGGATTGCAGTGAATCTTTACAGGGCTTTCTGGCAGAATGGCCATTTTAATTATGTTGATTCTACCTAAGCAAAAACATGGAATGTTTTCCCATCTACTCAAATCATATTCAAATTCTTTTTTTTAAATGTTTGATAGTTTTCAATGTAGAGTCCTTTATATCCTTTATTAGACCAATGCCCAAGTATTTTATTCTTTTTGAGGTTATTGTGAATTGGACGGATTTCCTCATTTTTTCTCTGGTGGAACTGCTGCTGGAGTATAGGAAAGCTATTGATTTATGAGTGTTAATCTGCTTACATTTTATTTCTTATACATTTTTACATGTTTCACATATGTTTACCTAATCAAAAATACTTTTATATGATCTATGTAAAGGGAGAGATGTTAGTATTAATTAGAAAGTCACATTTAAAGAAAGCCTAATTATTTATGGGACCAATCCATCAGTAAAGTTTTCTTTTTCCCTTTTTATCAGTATCAGTCTCCTGATACTAGGAAATACTAGGAAACTAATGACACTATGGAACATAATGTACAAGTAGCACGTGATGATAGATTTAAAGTATTTTCTATTACTGACTTATTTAACTATTTGATAAGTTATACATGTCCATCTACAATAGTATAAAAATTACACTTTATAAAAAATAAAGTCATAAAATAATTATTATCATCATCCTAATGGAGGATACTCTATTTTATGCTCAGATTCTTCATCAGATGTTCAATTGAACTCCTTGCTTATCTAGGCGTTTCTTCTCCTTTCCATCTCTAGTAACTCTGGAATAAAGCCACTGGATTAATGACTCTCCTGCACTTTAATGTATTTAAATTTACTTAGTTTGTTCATTGGTTGGTATGAAATTGAAATCATTCTACAATATTGTAATATTCTTTAAATTTTTCCCTGTATATATTATGGTTCTGCTTCTGAATTAAAATCATATCTGATACTCTGGGTTGACTATGAGGAAAGGTCTCTCAAGATTGTCACTTTCACAATTCCTTCACTCATTTCATGCAGACGTTTTTGGTATTTGGGTAAATTCTCATGGATCTTTTGTTTAGGAATCATCAGTCATATAGAACATTTTCTTTTGATTTTTTGTTATTAACAACTTTACTAATGCCCCTTGTGTATAAGATCTGAAAGAGATAGATTAGAAGTAGTATTATAATCACCTTCACAATTCCCAAAATTAGTATTCTAAACAGACATTATTATTAGCATTGTATGTATTATTTACTGGCTTTAAGAAAATCTTATTGTCTTTATAACCTCACTAGATTGCAAGGTTCCTGAATTCAAGTTTAACAACCTGACCATTTTTATACACCCAGAATTTATATATGTACCCAGCATATATTGTGTTCAATAAAAAACATATAAGTGAATGCATATGAGTTGTTGCAAATAATTGTTAAAAGTAAAATGTGGAGAAGACTCATGCTTGTATTTGACCTGGAGCACAAGGTAGTTTTCCCCTTAACTGTGGAGAGGATGTATTTCAATATCCCCACGAATGCTTTAAACTACTGATAGCACCAAGACCTATATGTACTATAGTGTTGATTCTCATACATGCATACTTATGATAAAGCTTTATTGATAAAATAGGCATAATAAAATTTAATAACAATAGCTAAATATAGAACAATTATGATAACATTCTATAACATAAGATATGTGAATATGGTATCCTGTTACTATCCTTTTCCCATCTCTGTCTCTTTCAAACTGAATAATTGTTCTTTATTTCTTAATAGCATCAGTGTACATGTTCATCTTACTCAATCATGAACTTTCACGTATTCATGTAAAGGCAACAGTTTACTGATTCTTCATGACATAAATGAATTGTCAACATCACTAATCTTATGCTTTGCAGCCACTGAAATAAGGGTTAAACAAGTAATCTGATGTAGCAAAAAAGTACCAGAGATGACTAATGAATGAATAACGGGTAAGTACATGGGATAAAGGGATGATCTGCATGCCTGGCGGGAAGGAGTGGCACACTATAAGATTCCATCATGTTATTCCTAACATTGTATATTTTACAGTTTATGAGTAATTCTAGAATTATCCATTTAATATGTTTGGACTGAGCTTGATTACAGGTGTCATCTCTCCACCACCCCCAGACTCTTGACCTTTGAACTCTAATTTGAAGTGTGTAATTTACACACAAATTCATTTCTCTCACCTGTACCCGTAACTGTACCTAACAATCATGATTTCTTTCAGCCACAAACACTAATGCCACAATTATGTCTTGAAACATCTAGCAAGTGAAGGTAGATGGTTCCTATCTATTTGACATACTATATTCAACATTAATCTGTATGCTTCTTAGCTTAGCATAAATTTGTATACCAGATGCCTTCTTGTAATTAACATGTTGGGATTTGGGAGTAGTAGATTTTACTGGTAACAAACTTTCCATCAAGTAGACATCTGTGATTTATACCTCCAACTCACTTTCAATATATTTACATAATCAGCTCAATTTAAGCCCAGATTATACATTCTTCTTACATTTTCATAAGCAATATCCCCGTAAGACAGTTAAAAAGTAAATCAAGGTGAAATTTAATTCTTTCTTCTTTTTCTAATCAAAACACTTATCATGAACATATAATCAAATTCTCTGATTACATGCATTTATTTTAAGAGAAAAAATATGTGATTTTATTCTGATAAAAGATATAAAGACCTCAAATGGTATAATTTATTCTAATTGCTATCAACATGCCTAGATAACTTATATGCACATGGCTTTATTAGCATTTTAACTGTGTTGGCCTGGTGCCATTCTTTTAGATCATTCTTAAATTATTTTATTCTCATTTAATCATTAAGGGATCTGAAATTCAGAGGTTAGATGGCTCGATTAATTTTAATTTTGTATTCCTATAGTATGTAGGGGCAAATCTCAGGTCCTTTCTCTCAGTCTACAGCTTCTTCCAATCTAATAAATTGTATATATAATCAGGTATTTATAAGATTTTGAAATATTTTCCAATTATAGTGTGAATATAACATGTTATTTAATGAAATATTTTTATGAATAAACATTTTCTAAATTATCCTAAACATATTTAATGAAATTCAGATACCGCACAATAGAATAGTACAGTTGTTTTTATATAATTTCATTTCTTAAAGATTTTAGCATTAGGCAAATTTCTGCCTATAACATACTATGCAAATTCTAGAGCACATTCAATGTATTGTTAGCATGAATATCTGGTAATCAAATTTGTGGTTGGCAGTAATATTTTCTTCATCAAAAAGTCCTCTTTAAAAATGGAATATTTGATGATTTAACATTCTGCTTTAAGGCAAACAATTGACAAATCATGGGCTAAATTTTATATACATGAAAAATGTACATTAACATTGGCATCTTTCATTTCTAACTTGCTCTTCCATTTGTATTTTTTATTTTTCATAATTTTTTAAAGAGAGAGGCACAGTGAGAGAGAGAGAGAGAGAGAGAGAAATAACTTTACTTTTTCATCTGGTATTCATTGCTCCAACACTTAGTTGTGAATATGGTGCCTGGGTTTGAACTCATGTCCTCCTGCATGCCAGGCAAGCACCATAACCACTGAGCCACGGCTCCAGCCCCACTCCTCCATTTTTAAATAAAATTAAATTATATCTTCATTAGCAACCTTCAATATGTCTATGATGGAATAATAATTAAAATATCTTAAAAGACTAGAATAATTTTTATAAAAAGTAATTTAAGAAACTTTAGTAGGAAAGAAGTTTAACATCTAGATCCTAATTTCTTTCTCTCTTTTTTTTTTAAAGAGAGAGGGATAGTGAGAGAGAAAGAAAGACAGAATCAATTTTATTTTAGTTTTTCATGAGGCTTCCATTGCTCCAACACTTTGTTCTGTACATGGTGCTAGGGTTTGAACCTGTGTTCTCATGCATGCCAGGCAAGCACCATAACCCCTGAGCCACCGCTCCAGGCCCTAGATCCTAATTTCTTAATGTTGTATAATCACAGAGAGCAAAGAAAAAGAAATGGACTAGAGCTATCAGGAACCAGTAGGATTGAATTAAAGGAGTGCTCTTGGGTGCTTTACCAGTCAAATGCCTCTTTCCTACAAAGTCAGGTCAGAAGTTACTCAAATTTAGGAGACATAAAGAAAGACTAGCGGTTAAGTAGAAAATCGACTTCATTCCACTCCTGATTTTACAACTGTTCTGCCCTTAAAGGATTAATCTGGGTTTCCAGATGTCAGTTTTATTATGATAAGAGAATTTCTCACCTAATATAAATTCCCATCCACATGTCATTATTCCTCTCTAGGCATTTGGTCTATCTAAAATTATCTTCTCTGATAATAATGTCTGATAACTCTAATTGCTTTCACCATGTACCAGGCACTGTTGTAAATGTTTTATATTTATTATTTTTTGAAGTTTGGGCAGTCATATAATTCAGGTAAGAATTATAATAAGGAATAAGAAAAATTACAATACAGGAAGTGTAGAGAAAAAGTGTACAAGAAACTGGCAGTTATAAACATACAATTTAATAATGCATGATAAAAATAACTTGATTTCCAATATGGAACATTTAAAATGTAAAACATTTAAAATGTGAAAAATTATTTCTTGATGTTATATATTATCATACAAAATATACAGAAGTGTCTAATGTGTTAACAGATCAGTTAAATATACTGATTAGAAGGAATAATTAGCTTGCATCTTAAATAATAGAATATAAATTGAATAGCTTTCAATCTTACCACATTTTAATTTTATTATTGTTTGTTTACATCAATGATATGTATTTTCTAACCAAATTTTGATCAAGATTCATTAAATACTTGAAAATTTGCATATGCTTAATTTAGAAAAACAATTTTGTGTTAATATATATATATTTTAATATTGAAAAATAAATTAATTTTATTGACATTATCAAAATCAGGTTAACTTAAAGTGAGAGCTCTGAAATAAAAATGATTGCTTAATGGAGATATAATTTAGGGCATTTTTTGTATTTTCTGAGCACTTTCAAATATTATAAAAACTGCCCATTAATATAAAATACACATTTAGAAAGATAAATTTTTTGAATACACACTATACTAGTCATATTCTGTTTAGTTGAGATATCACACAAATATAAATGAATTGTTTTAGAGAATAAATAAAGAAAAAATGATGCTAACATTATTTAGCAATCAATATTTTAAATCTACTTATTTTTGCATTATTGGCACATGAATCATCAACCTTTTAAACACTTGTATTCTTTCCTGTTTTATATATTTTACCAAATGACATACACTTATACACTATACTTTTAGCTCCATATCCTACTAAGGCCATCCATGTGTCTTTTACTCATGCTATCTCAGCCTCAAATGATGTTAGGCATACATTTTTCTTCCAAATATAAGGGAAATTCAAAAATTTTATTTTATTTGAGCATTTAAAAATCTGTGATTGATGTTGGTTAGTAGAATACTCTTTAATTATTTATATGGCAAAAATTATTCATTTTATTTTATTACAAATATAATAGTCAATATGCTGAATTATTATATTTTAAAAACCTTTTTTTTACTGAGCGTATATAATTGTAACATTTAGGGAAAAAGAGAAGCATATGAGTATGTGTTTATATATATGTAATATATACTCAAAAAGAAAAATACATGCCCAAAATTTATATCTATTTATGATGTCTGTATTTTAATTTTATCTGAAAATTCATATTTACTGATTCATAAAATTATCCAGTATTTAACTGACTATATAAACAAAAATAACCGGATAACTGAAATTAGATCCTTATCTTTCACTGTTCACAAAAATCAAATCTAAATGGATCAAGGAATTAGGAATTAAAACAGCTACCATACAAATGCTTCAAGAAAAATTAGGACCAGCACTCCAGCATATGGGGGAGATGGTAACCACTTCGTCAACAAGGATCATAAAGTGAAAGAATTGCAGTCAAAAATCAATGAGTGGGGGAATCAACTCAGAGGGGAACCTTGTACTTCCAAGAGAAGTCAATTAACATGGGGGTTTAACAGGGGGAAATATGGAACCATGGGAAATCCAAGAGGGGAAACCATGGAATGACATCAGCCTTGGCTTGCTCTGTCATTGTTCTTGATTGTTTGATAATGATTCCCTCCTAATTGTAAGACCATATTTAATGAATAAAAAAAATCAATGAGTGGGATTCCATTAAACTAAAAAGCTTCTGTACATCCAAGGAAATAGTCAAAAATAGTCAAGAGACAACGTACAGAATGGGAGAAAATCATGGCCTGTGATCCCTCTGACAGGGAACTAATATCCAAAATTTACAAAGAACTAAAAAAACACAATAACAAAAACACAAACAATCCAATCAATAAATGGGCCAGAAAGCTAAACAGAAACTTCTCAACAGAGGACACTGAGCAAGCCAGTGAATACATGAGAAAGTGTTCTAAATCACTGGCAATCAGAGAAATGCAAATCAAAACTATCTTAAGATTTCACCTCACTCCAGTCAGACTGGCAAAAATAAAGAATACAAACAATAATAAATGCTGGGGGAGTTGTGGGGAGATAGGAACACTAGCACACTGTTGGTGGAATTGCAGACTGGTACAGCCACTCTGGAAAGCAATTTGGAGACTCCTCAAAAAATTAGGGTTGGATCCACCATATGACCCTGCCATCCCTCTTCTGGGTATTTTCCCAGAGGAGTTAGAATCAGCACATTAAACAACTTAATGAGAGCCTGCATCCAAACAAACAAACAAACAAAAAAAAAGTTGGGGGAGGGGCTAGGGTTGTAGCATAGTGGCAAATACACTTAAGTTCAATTCCCAGTAACAAAAAGCAAAAAACCAACAAAACCTAAAATGACCCCAATATTAAGAATAGAAAATGTTTATAAAAGGAATATGGTTACCATTATGTACTATGCACTGGATTGCTTACCTAGTCTGTTAGTTAATAGCTGGACTTTTTATTATTAGCTTCGCATTAAAAGATTAGCTAAAAGAAGGCCATGGCCTCAGTTAACAGAAATATTGCTAGTGTTTAGCTTGCTTCATGCATAATTTATAATCCATTTGAACCAAATGAGCTACAGAGCACTATTGCAATTAACATTCAGCTCTTCCATGGATTTGGTTTAACTCCCTCTAGGATACTGATTGTAATGAGTAGCAAGACATGATGTTCTTGAGTATCTAACATGCCACCACAGATTCTAAAGCTTAGCTTTCAAAAAAAGGAGTGTCAATCCATTAAAATAAAGGTATGCCCTCCTCTTAAGAGTCTAGGTGGTAAACCAAAACAGGTAATGCATGTAAGAGAAAATAACCTAAAAATAATTTGAATTTATAATTTATATTTAGCAATATGAAGTACTATATTTATATTTGCATATCACAAAGTCAAATATTACCCATACATGTCCTAATAATTATCCTATCACTTGTTTCATACAAATTTGTCCTCTCATATTAAAGAGAGGTTTCCTTGACCTTTTCTTCAAAGAACAGGTTACATTGCCTCTCTTTCATTTCAAATATCTTCTCAAAACCATACGTAGAAAGAAAGAAGGTTTTTAAAGTATGCACATTTTTATGAATCAACAATTTCAATTAATTAACTGTGACAGATACTTTATAGATTGAGACACAAGGAAAATACAGGAACAACTGGTATTGAACAGCAATTAATGTAAAATTTTCCAAACCATAAAAACAAAAGAAAAGAAGGCTTAAAGTCTTGTTTGATGTCCAAGGCCCCGACAAAGGCTAGGTTTAGCTTTGCTACATAACACAGTTAATATTATAACCACTACCAAGGAAAATTGGAATAGATTAGAGGCACTCAAAGAGTTTGAACAGTCTATTCAGCCACCTCTAGTTCTCCCCTTCATTACACAGGTTACATAGATGTTTTATAACTAGCAACTTCTTAGGAGGCCCCTTATATTATGGTTATAAGGGAAAGCAAATACCATTGACTCAACCTACTCCCTTCTCCTTTTGAATTTGCACAAAACATCTTAAAATCTCAGTCACATTCAAACATAATACTTTTATTTTTTTTCTGAAAAAGATTTAGATTAGTTAAGAAACTTTTTGTTTGACAGTTGTCAAAATAACTAACATTTGAAAATATTTTTACAGTGCATAGAATTGATCAAATCCCATGTGGGTGCTCTGTAATAGAAGTGAACTTATTTCTGTGTTCAAGCACCAGCCACCATGTTTAATGGTACATGCTAATCCCAGTTGAAAAGTCAAGATGAGCTCTGATTTTTAAACCTTTCCTACAAGTTATCTCAAGACTCTCATGCTGTACTTTAATATTATAGTAATGATTTTCCATCATATAAAAACCTTTTCATAATTGTCCTCACATGACAGATTGTGAAAACTTTTTTGTTTTGTTTTGTTTTGATTTGAGTAGTCCTCCTACCAGGTGGTAGATATATCTTTAAAAGTAAAATGGTAGGTTTTGAAATTTTTCAAAATACATTCAGCACTAAGATATTCCTGGAGGGGACAAATCATCTTATTATTAACTTCACAGTGTTTTCTATGATATCCATCTTTTTCCTGTGTCTCTTAAGGAAATCAACTCTTTTTAAAATTTGAACCTTTTTCCTAGCACTGAAATATTTTTCTATGTGACTAAATATAGACATATGTCTAATTTATCCCGTATGTGTCTGTTTTCAATATCTTATATAATATTTAGTCAAAAAGTAGTTTCACACATTTTTATTTCATTTGGACCTTGTAAAGCATTTTATAAATTAGAAAACTAACTTTCATAAAATACAAAGTTCACCTAATCCCTGAGATTGTTAACTCCTTTGAAAATCACAGACTTCATTCAGTACCTAATAAAATGCATAGTCCCTTTCTCCAAGGGATAGAAAACCCCTACATTTATAAAAATTCATACAAATTTATGGATAACCTGAATTCTTAAATGAAGAAGATCTGATCTGTCTACTCCTATCCAGCAGGGTTAATTAATATTAAAGTCCATGTCACCTGCTAATGGTATTAAAGTTTACATGGAAACATGTGGGAAAGCAATTTGAAGAAGTTAAAAAGAGGCACTATTTCTTAGAATAGTTTATTTATCCTCCAGCTTTAAGCATGAGATATTGATGTTTTCCAAATACTGACTAGGAAGCAATGTAAAGGTAGATGTATTAGTGGAATGGGACTTTAAGTATTGGACAAACTTCAAATTTAAGTTGTAAAGAAATCATCCTCTAATTGCTTTGCTGACAAATCCATCACGGAGGGTGTAGACTAATACTTCTCAATCCTGAAGGCACATTAGAATCACCAAGGGAATATAGAAAAAAAATGACTATTGTCTGGGATCCCAACCCTGAGGGATACTGATTTAATTGGTCCATTATAGAGTTTTGGCATCCCTATGTTTTTAAAGTTCCTCGTGAGATTCTCGTGTGTCAAATTGAGAACCATTGCTGTAGAAGAGTCTAGCATACTGAATTTGAGGCTTTATATTTAAAAAAAATTGTGTGCTATTGTAACAGTGACCCTGATCTAAAGAAAATTAATGCTATTTCATTTGAGTTCAAATTTAGGAAAAAGAAATGTCTTGAAATAAATGTTAATTTAGGAAAAACCTATTTAAAATCTGAAAGAGTAAAAACAAATAATTCCATGGTCAGAAAATTCAAGGAAAATAAGACTATATAAAAGAATTGGTAGCTGCAGAAACAATTAAAATATAATAGAAATTGATTTGGAAAAAGGTACATACAAATTCTTTGATAGGTACAGATTTAATATGCACATATTTTATATAAAGGGGAGGCCATACATAAAACTCAAGCTCTGCATAAATATTTTAGTATAAGTGATTTAGCTATTTGAAAACTTAAAGTCTTGTTGTATGGTTTTTTTTACATAAGGTTACAAAAGTAGCTCATGAGATCTGACTTAGCTCAAATCTTTGATAAAAAGTCAGATCTTCTCAAAGTTCTGCCATATCCGTTTTTATTTTTTGTACAAACAAGTTAGGAAAAGGTCCAGAAAAAAATAGACTATATCTTAGATTCAATTATCCTATTTTCTAAAGGAAGTAAAAAATAAATAGTGCATACATACACACTAAAAAACACTCCCTTACATGAAAATAAAATTATAATATGTATGTAGATATTCTTAAAATGTAAGTATTTATCTTACACTGTAGATTGTAGTCATCTAGTCAAGAATGTATTTGAGGGTTGGAGCCATGGCCTGGTGGTTACAGTGCTTGCCCGGCATGTGCGAGTACAAGGGTTCAAACCCCATCACCCATGTACACAACTAAGTGTCAGAGCAACGAAAGCCATGTGAAAAACTCAATAAAAATTGATTCTCTCTCACTGTCTTCTCTCTTTAAAAAAAGAATATATTTGATACATGAAATATGCATTTGAGAAATCTTTAGAACAAAATAATAAAATCATTGAATCTTTTACTTTCTCCTTTGCAGTGGGTGAAAAATGGTTTTAAAGTTTAACTCTTTTGTTTCATTTTGTAAACAACTAAACATTGACAATCTTTGTTTTCCTTTAAAATGCTAACTTCATTTTCAAATTATGATGACTAGGAATATAACCTATATTCCAATTTTGGCCTGACCAGAAAATGATGACTCCGAATTAGAAGGCTGTTTTATACGGAAAGTAAAGAGTACAGAGTGCATTGAGACAGACAGGTAACATTAAATTTCTTTCTGGGAAAGTTTAGGAAACAACAAATTAAGTGGATAAATCCTGGTCACTCGTTATGACCATCTGTATTACTAACTAAGCTATGTGTATCAAAAGCAGGTTTGTGAATAAGTTTGCAAATGAGTAAAAACTCAAGGTGACTGCATTTTCAAACATAAAACATACCTTATATGTTTCCTTAACAAAAATATTAAATGAGTTCAAAAGAGTTAATATAAACTTTGTTACTGTTAAAATTAAGACTATTAAAAGTACCTAATGATATTTCTTTAGCTGTGGGACCAGGGGTAGGGAAAATTGGAGGAGAGAATGATGATAGAAAATTATATTAATTGAAGTTCTTTCTGGAAGTTTTTCACTAACTTGTTTTTGAAAGTCTACTATGCCGGTCAGTATTATAGGTGTCGACAGCAGAACAGTAATGAAAACCAAAAAACTCTCTCACCTCTTGACATTTACACTTCAGTAGCCTATACAGATATTTAAAAAGTTAAATGAATTCAACATGTAGAAGTTGAGACAATTCTAGATGATAGGGAGGAAAAGAAAGTCAGAGCAGCAACATGCACAAGGAAGTTCTCAGTGAAATGGTGATCTTCTTTTCAGGATAGTCCAAGGAGCTGACTACTGCTTTAGGTGTGATTCTTGAACAGTCTATGCTCTACATATGTAAACAAACAGTCTTAAAATGAATGTTGCTAAAAGCCAATGCTTTGCCTTAGACTCAAATGGACTCTCAAGTCTATCTGCAATCGAGATAAAATCTGTTCAGTACTCTATATAACAGAAATCTTGGATTCATTCTTATTAGTACATTTCTGCATACATTTAATTTTGGTAATAAATAAGAGCAATAATATTTGAATGTCACTTGGTACTATTTCCTCAGAAACTGGACATTCAGAAATATTTGGTGAAAACTGCCAAAGATGACAACGTAGAAATAGGAGCCAGAGACAAATCAACTCTGAGAGAAATCGCAACAGTGTTAACTTAAACTTGTTTGGAACAATGAGTTTTACAGGTTATCATTCTCAAATTCATCAATGGCACATCCCTGTGAGGTAAAGAGGACAGTTCAAAGAAACAAACTGAGATTAGAAAAATTGAAATGACCAAAAACGGAGAATTCTGTACTAAATTCTGTGTTTTCTTCTCCCTAATTCACTTCTTTTTTTCTGACTTTTTACAAATTTAATTGGTTCTTTTCCAGGTATACATGACATAAGATTATACAATGGCATAATTATAAAAGAACGGAGTTTAACTTGTTGCCTAATTCACTTCTTCTCCCAATTCACTTTCATACCTTCCCCATAACTCTTCCCCACTTCAAAATGAAATAATCTCTTGCTATTTTCAGGAGCTGGATGTGCACCCTGCTCTTACTATTGAAAAAAGGAGGGGGATTGTTGAGTGTCTTTGAAGTGGAGTAGCAACGCTGGTGTATCTGCTATAATGCTGACTCTAACTACACATCACACAATTTTGAACTGCTCAGACATCATGTCAATCTTAATGCAAAAGCTGTCATTGCTAGCAATACTAAGGTACTGTCAGAAATTCCGGTTTTACAAAAGAAAAAAGACAAAGCCTTAAAAGGAACAGGAATTCAAGTGTGAGTAGCAAGCATTATCTCTGCTCAAAAAATATGTACATGTCCTCCACGCTGTGATTTCTTTATGTGATTAAGGCAGTCTAATTCGAATTCCTTTTGCTTACGTAAGGTACTGTAAAAGTGCTCTTGCAGTCAATGGCAACAGTATTCCAAAGAGAGGCAATTAGACTTCACTAGATTTAAAGTTCAGGGTTCATTATATATGATATTTTTCAGCTGGCACACATACTGAAGTCTTCACGAAAGAGCTGCATAAAACAAGGGATTCTGTTTGAGCTCCACTGATCATTTAGGAATGCTGACTGCCAACCTGCCAATTGTGTTCTCAAAGAATAGACATATCAGCCACTGAATCAAACAGCTGCGAAGCTCCTACCTGCCACCAGTGGGTAATCAAGAAACAACTGAAAGATATACCTTCAGAAAGCCAGGATAAATTGTGTTAGGAAATATTGGATTGCTATAAAACTTTCCCTTTTGTAGTCACTAGGCATACTGTGACTTGAAGCAAGCATACTCTAAATAAAGCTGCATCTTTCTCAAACAGAAAGAACAGAAAGTTTGAAATGCTATAGCTGCAGGTGAAACCCAGCTACCATTCCATGTTATAACACACAGTTTTAGCTGAGGATTGGACACCATTATTCTTAGGAAGGGAGTGTTCATCTATATCAAAATCAATGGGAAAATATTAAGAATCAAAATGTTTTACAAAATGATAACTTAAAAATCAAACTATGCTTTAATTAGAAGTATCAAAAGATATTCAGAACAGAGCTGAGAAGATGAAATATACAAAAGAGTTCAGTCAATTCAGTGATCAGCATCTTGAGGTTAGTCAATTACAGTGGTCACGGCATTCACATCAGGGTAAGATGGTGTAAATTAGTGTTTCTGGGAAACTCATAGGTCAATGTGCTACCTTCTAGGATTATCCAATGTCAGTCTACTAGTGTTTGTAATGATAAATATTATAATTATGAAATATTTAGGGTGAGATAATATAAGACATCGTAAATACCCTCTTTGCATCTAAACTTGCATCTTTTCATCTTAGGGCCCAGAGGAGGATTTTCCTGCACCAAATTCTAATACAATATTGTGATGATGATTTTGTTCTCTTCCATATTCATTCTATAGATATTAGTTGAGGCTGTTCTGTAAGAAAGAATGATTCTTTCTTTCCCACTAATTTATTTATAATAATCAGTTTGCATTCATAGGAATTTCTTTTTTGGTTTCTACTCCTATGCTACGCTTATTCTATTGCTCAAGCTGTAGTAACTTTCACCAGGAGTACTCTTTTCATTTTGGCTCCTATGTACTTTTTTTTTTTTTTAAGAGAGAGGGACAGTGAGAGAGATAGAGAAAGAGAGAAGCAACTTTATTTAGTTTTTCACATGGCCTTAGTTGCTCCAACACTAAGTTGCGTACGTGGTGCTAGGGTTTGAATCCGGGTCCTCATGCTTGCCAAGCAAGCGCCATAACTGCAGAGCCACCAATCCAGCCCTGTAGTTTTTTTTTTTTTTAATTAAGAGACAGGGACAGTGAGAGAGAGAGAGAGAGAGAATCAATTTTTATTTATGTTTTCATGTGGCAATTGTTGCTTTGAGACTTTGTTGTGTATGTGGTGGGAGTTTGAATTTGCGTACTTGCACATTCCAGCCAAGTGCAGTAACCCCAGAGCCACTGCACCAGCCCTATGTACTTTTGATATGCATGTGTCTTATATAAATATATATATGTACTTTTACATCTCTTTACTTTCTGTTGTAAAAATTTTTCCCAGGTTCATCTTGTACTTTTTTTTTTCCTACTGTGCTTTGCCTTGCTTTATCTCCTCTGGAACCCTAAAATTGACCTAATTTCCCAAGAACCCTGTTCTTTTCATTGGAGGATAGAATTTAGAAAACTAGATTTGAGTGCTGTGTATGCTCCTCATTATTTGCACGTCACTGCTTCCAGCACCTATCAGTGTGTAGAGATAGGATACACGTGCATATGTACCAACTCACTTAACCCACACATTTGTACTTATGACTATAACTGTATATAAATTTTTAAAAATACAATTCCATTTTAACACTTTTGTGGCCAAGCTGGCATCACAAGGTTCATTCTACCCTTGCTCATTTCTTTATTTGTAGCTTTTTTCCTATAACAGAAAGAATCCTACTTATTATTATCAACCGTTACTGAGTTGTTAAACTCTCACGTTCAAGTAATTAATTTCAGTATTTCCAAATTACCCTTCTTTGAAAAACAAATTCATCAACTGGAGTGCAGTGTTTTTGTAGTATTTTTATTTATTTATTTTTTATTCTTAGTGTGTTTAGTCAAATGTCACTTTTCCAAAGTGACTTTGGTAGGCTCCTTTCTTATCTATCCCCCTCAGCGGGGTCCTATGATTTATATATTTAGAAATATTTTTCTAAATATGCATTCCATTTTCCCTCATATTCTGATTGGTCTTTTAAATTTATATATACCGACTTCATTTTTGTTGTATAGAGTTACATAGGTTTCAAAAATGGAGCTAATCACAACTGTCACATTTAGTACAGTTCCATCTTCTCTGAACTTCACCTTCATAAGCAATCTCCTATTCTTCTTTCTACTCTGCCTTTTTTAGAATGTCACAAAAATGGAATTAGGCAATATATAACATTCAACATCTTATGGGTTTCCCTTTGCAAAATGTATTTATGATTCATTTATATTATTTTCCATGTATATAGTCCATTCTATTCTACAGTTGGGGAAAATTCCACAAAAGTGTTGTAAATATGAGGTACCCCCTCAAAACTTATGTCTGAGAAAAGGCAAGAAGTGACAGAGGTTAAATGACTAGATTGTGAGAATTGTAATCAGTAGACTGATTACAATTAACTTAGTGTTAACTGTAGGCAGGTAAGTTGTGGTTGGAAGAGGTAGGTCATAGAGAGTGAGACCTTGGGGTTTACATGGTTCTCCTGTGAGTGGAGCCCACCCACCCACACACTCTCAGTGGCTTGCTCCCTCTCCCTCTGTCCCTCTTTGCCTTGTCCTGAGCTGCTTTCCTCAGGTTTCACCATGATGATTTGCATCACCTTAAGCTCAGAGCTATGAAGTCAGTTGATCATGGCCTGAGTCTCTGAAACCGTGAACTACAGTAAACTTTTCCTCCTCTATGTTGTTTTTGTCAGGTCTTTTGTCACAGCAACATAAAAGCTGATTAAAACATAAAGATTTCATTATTGAAACCAATTAACCAAATTAGACTAAGTTACTAAATTATCTCACATATTTGTTTAACAAGAGCTAGAGATATTTATTACTACCAGTTGGCAATACCACAGGAGCCATGATACACAGATGAATGAGATGCCATGTCCTCAAGAAGCTTCCAATCAGAATGATTAGCAACCTGGAATCCCATGTCAGTATAGCAAAGAGAAATGATAACTAATCCAATTACGAGTATCAGGAAAGGATTTGTTAGGATGAGTAAAAATTAGCTAAATGATTAAAGACCTGAGATAAAGAAACGATGGAAAATATATTGTAGGAAAATGATACAGCATATAATAGAAGGATGCTGATAAAAGGTGTTCTTTCTCAGAACTAAAGAAATAGTGATTCTAAATTGATAAAACATGAATTTAAAGAGAATTAGTAAAAGTATGAAGCATTAGAGCTCATCGGAGACAAAATCCACAAAGGGCCTTTATGCTATAGTAAGGTATTAGAACTTTATCCTGAAGGTCAAGAGATGCTGAATAACTACAGGCATAGGAAAATGTTATTCACTTTTACAAAGGTCATTTAGCAGCAGTGTGGAAAATGACTTGGAAAAAGGGGCAAAGACCAGTCACAAAGCAAACATAAAAGCCTCTTTGGAAATTATAAGGTACTAAACTGAGTTAGAGCCCATGATCAGGGAGGGAAGTGAACTGAAAACCTGATATTTTATAATGGCTGGTAACTGGATTCACATATGAAATAAAAGTGAATTAAGAAGTCCAGCTTAGAGGATGGAGGGTCCATTCATCAGGAGGATGACACAGGAAAAAAATGTGAGCTCAGTTTGTTTATGTTTGTGAGAAGAGATGATGGAAAATTCAAGTGGAAATTTCTAGCAAACCTTTGGATAAATTATAATTATAGAAGAAAATTCTGAGTGGGAAATGCAGATTTAAAGCAATTTGGCATCTAAATATTTGAAAGCACAAAAGCATACATCATTATAGTAATGAGAATGGGCAAGGACAGAAGTAGATGCAGAATACAATCCTGAAACTGAATATATTTAATGGTGCACAGAGAAAGCATATCTTATCAAGAGTCATAGACCTAAGAAACCACCAGGGAAGACACTGCCAGATTGGGCAATAGACAATATAATGAAAGGGGCAGAGTGAAAAACAGATGTCAGATTTAATGAATCAGTAAAACTGAAGAATTTCAGGGCTGGAGCTGTTGCTCATTGGTTATGGCACTTGCCCGGCATGCGCAAGTACACGAGTTCAAACCCCAGCACCCACGTACACAACTAAGTGTCAGAGCAACAAGAGCCATGTGGAAAAAAAATAACTCAACAAAAAATTGATTTTGTCTCTCCCCCTCTCTCTCTCTCTCACTGTCCTTCTCTCAAAAATAAAAAATAAAAAAACTGAAGAATTTCAAAATGGGTTACATGAATGGAGTAAGTGATGACATGTCAGAAACTGGAAAGAGAGGGAAAGGGGGCATATCTATGTGTGTAGATGGTTCTAAGAAACTGAAGTGAAGAAAGAGAAACAATGATAGTTGATAGAAGTCATAGTGAGTTTCTACAGAATAAAGAATCTTGACCATCAGTAATGCTAATAGAAAATGTTTCAGGCAAGATTGTGAAATGCTACTTATAGAAATAATGTTTATATGAGCCATGAGTACAAATGGAAAATGAAACTCAAACAAATGATTTTCACTTATTTTCCAGTTTAACAGAGGGCAGGAATCAAAGACAGATGCAGAAGCACCTTTACTTTTAGTGGTAAGTCAGATGTCTAGTGCATCTATGAAGAGGAAAACAGTAAATTTGTTAGGAGGTAATTAGTAATGGAAAAAAAGTGGTGGGTAGGGACCAGAAGCTTTGGTGAGGTTTGGAAAAGCTATTGAGGGAAGATGAAAGATACTTGCAAAATCATACAAAATGACTGTTAGGCATATTAGGAACTAAACCTACGCTTAGGGAACAAGATTTGGAGTATGAACATTAAGTAGAGAAAGAAACATCTGTATTGTATTGAAGTTGAAAATTTTAGACAGAAAAGAAAGAGTTTGAGGATACCAAATTTGAGGACTGAAATGACTCATTATAAGATCTAAGACAGATAAAATTTGAATTAAATAGATGAGGGAGCTAACAGTTTGAAAGAGAATGGACATAATTGTACTGAAATCATGTCATGAGAGGTACAGAGACCACCCGGTGAAAAACATTTGGGGAGAAAGAATAAGCCTGAAAATAGATGAGTTTCTGTTGACATTAGAGAAGGAAGAAAAGTAGCTAAAAGTTTTATTTTTGTCATTTTTATTTGTGATTTTTAAAATTATTTTGCATATATGTGATGCATACATGCTTTAATAATGCTTTTTTCATCTTTAAAAATTGAAAGTAACATAGGGATAATATCAAATGTATTTATTTTTTCCATTGTGGGGAATATAATAGTGAAAAATACCATGAAGGTAACAGGACAAGATATTTTCTCATAAGAGATCAGATTTTAGCTGAGAAGGAAATAGTAAAATTTGAGTGACATTAAGACTGATTCCAAATACAGTGGAATTCCAAAAATAGTGGAAATATTTTGAAAGTGGACAAGAAAGTGGAGGGAGGAAGTAGAATCAAAGAACAGCAATTTGCTAGAACAAAGACTATCAGGGGCAGGTGGACCACTTTAGTCATTGTAACTGTTATGAGATCTATTCAGCTTGGCTGTTTGGGGGCTCATGGAAAGAATGTAGTTTTACTTCTCCTTTTAAATCAGGCACATCCAAGCAATTTGACATGACTAGCACAATGTGAGGGGAAGTGATGTCATTTCCTGACACCTTGAGAGTCAGTGTATGATTTGCTATGTTCCTTTCTCACTGTGGCAGTGGTCAATTTGTAGGACCCACCTAACAACCCTCATCAGAGATGGTATGTGAAAAAAATTTAAAACCTTCAGGCAAATCACTGATATTTTGGGAATCATTTTAAATTCAGGATAATTTCCTATTGAAACATGACCAACATACCAACACTTTCTAATACTTGTTTGAGAGATTTCTCGATCAGCATTGATTATATTTGTTATGAATTCACGTGATTTAATAAAGCTTATATATATATTTAACAAATTACAGATGTAGAACATGTGATCAAAGGCCAGGATATACCTTTGGAAAGCATATGTATGAAATCAATACATCAATCAATAAATGAAATTTTATATGCTTGTATATTTCATTTGTTATATTAAAAGGGAATTCTAAACTCTGCTTATTCTTTTTTTCTTTTTCTCTTTTCCTTTTCATTTTGATATGCCCTCCTTTGGGGAACAAAATCACAAAATCACTATTTTAAAACTAACAATTACATTTAGAACTTCAGGTTGCTAAAAATATCTGTATGTTCATTAGCAGCCTTTAATACTCAGTTTATGTATATCAAATTATATATACATATACAAATGATATAGTTAAATGTCTATGTTCAAAATAAGAAACATTATATAAACAAAAATGTAGTTTCATTTCCTCTAGAAAATTGTTTTATTTGAGTAAATATTCAAAATACTTACAAAGTCTACAGATTGCTCTTTTTTTTGACTGTTCGAATTTGGAAAATTCTCAAAAATTTTTATTTATTTCAATAGTTAGCAAAGTGATTTTTTCTCTTAAAAATTTAAATTTGAAAAACGAACGTAAAACAAATATCCTCCTATTGTATTAAGCAGATTAGATAAATTTACTTAAAAGCAGGCCAGGTTGTTGCCTATGGGTTCAGAATTTTAGGCACAATGATCCCAAAATACATCCACCTTTCTTCATAGAGTCTGAATTTCCAATAATATAAAATGTTGTTATTAATTCAGAAGAAATTATTTTTTAAATGTAAATTCTTCTGGGATTTGGTGACAGAAAATATTATTAAATGAATTTGCATGAAACCACTGATAATTTAGCATATTAAATCTATTCTGTATATGAGAGAGTAGAGCATTATTAGTATATAGAAAGTGATGTCAAGAACTTCCTTTTAAAAATAAGAAAAAATAAATAAATATTTTTGATTTTTTTTTTTTTAAATTGTGCTGGGATCAATCCAAAAGTATCACATGTGCTAGTCAAATGCTCTACAACTGAGCTGTACTTCTGGTCCAAAGCTTTTAGGCACATACTTTTATCTCAACCCATACTAACTCCATTTGTATCTCTAATTATAAGGTCTTTAAAGATAAAAAGTCATTGTCTTTTTCCACTTTCTAATTACAATGCAAATGTAACTTCCACAAATGTTTGCTGCGAATGGTAATGTCTTCTCAAATATCCATTCCATCAACTAAAAGGAGAGACTTGTGCAGGTTGTTTTGCTCTATGTCTTTTGAAAATTCTAAATATTAATGTACTGGGTATCTAATGTTAAGTCTCCTGGGGTCCACAAACAAACTGTGGATTACTTGGTATTTTAATACTATAAAAGACTACCATATTTTCTGACATCCACTATAGCTAGCAAAAGAAGGAGGAAAAGGAAAAGGTAGGTGCTATGGTCTCATGAATGATATTTTATAAAATCTGTCATGAACATGATTTATTTAAGGCTTATTTTATGTCCTTGAATTCTTATTTTTTAAATGTTACTGTGGGAAGAACATAATTGCTAATGATGCACAATATTACATAGCAGTTATCTAAAAATACCTCCTCTTGTCTAATTGAAACTTAAGACCCATTGAATAGGAGGAACTCCATGTCTTCTTGCCCCAGACCGTTAGAACCAGCACCCCAGTCTCTGCTTCTGTGAATTTCAATACATTGTCTACAACACAAATGTGAAACCATCCAATATTTGCTTTTTGGTGACTGGCTTATTTCACTTAATATTTTCAAGGTAAATCTATGTTGAAACATATGGCAGGATTTCTTTCATTCATAGGATTGAATAATGTCCCAATCTATGGACCGATGTGCTCATCTGTCATTGGGCATTGAGGATATTTCCATGCTTGCACTAATGTGAATACGTCTGCAATAAATGCATTAGAGCTAATATATCTTTAAGATCTTGATTTCAATTATTTTGTAAAAATTTTCAGAAGCGAGATTTCTAAGTCAAATGGTACCTCTATTTTTAAAATTCAAAGGTACCTCCATTCTGTTTTCTGTTAACATACCATTTTGCTTTTCACCCAGCAGTGTGTAAGATTCCCGAAATCTCCAATCCTGGCCAATCCCTGTCCTTTCTTTTGTTTGTTCTTCTTGTTGTTGTTATATGATAATAATAGCCATCTAATAGGCATGAGGTTGATATTACATTGTGGTTTTGATATGTGTTTCCTTGGCAGTTAGTGATATTGGGCAGATCATTAATCTGTTGATTACTTGTGGGTCTTCTTTGGAAATACATCTATTTAAGTCCTTAACCTTGTTTTTAATCAGGTTACTATTAGTTTTTGCAGTTTACTAATGAGTTGTGGGAATTATTTATATGTTAGAAAATTAGCCTGGTCAGATATATATATGGTTTGCAAATATATAGATTCCCATTCCCCAGGTTACCTTTTCACTCTCTTGACAGTTTGTTGTTGTTGTTGTTTGTTTTTTGTTTTTTTTGCTGTGCAGAAACTTTTCAGTTTGATGTAGTCCAATTCATATTCTTTGCTTTTGTTTTCTATGATTTTAATGTTTTGGCCATGAAATCATTACCAAGGCCAACATCACAGAATTTTCCCCTGATTATTTCTTCTTGATATTTTATAGCTTTCAGATCTTATATTTAAGTCTGTAAACCATTTTGCATTTATTTTTGTGTCTGGAAATCAGAAATGGGTACAGTTTCATTTTTTTGCTTGTGGATATTCTCTTTTCCTCTTACCATTTGAAGAGTAAATTTCACAATTGTGTGTGCTTGATACCCTTAATAAAGATCAGTAGAACAGTATACATAGATTTACTTTTGTGTATGATATTTTATTCCATTGGTTTAAAATGTGTTTTTTGTTGGTACCATTTTATTCTAATTGCTGTAGTTTTATAATATATTTTGAAATCAGGAAGCACAATGCCTCTGGCTTTGTTCTATTTTTTTTAACTAAGATTAAGGACATTATTTTTCATTTATTTATTTTTTATTCATTCAACATAAGTCTTACATATTGGAAGGAATTGTTGCTACACATTCATGAATATGTGGATAGTGATCTCCCCCATTTGACCATTCCCCTATTTTACCCCCATGTTAGTTTAGCTTCTCATGGGAATTGAGTGTTCTTTCTTAAGGTTTTTCTTTTTTTCTTTGTTTTCTCAGGGTCATTTTGATTCCACAACTATTTTAGAATTATTCTATTTCTGTAAAAAAATGCCACTGGGATTTTGATAGGATTACATCAAATCTGTAGATTACTTTGAGTAGTATGAACATTGCAACAATATTAAATCTACTAATCCATGAATATGTTACGTTTTTCCATTTGTGTAATTTATATTTCTTTTATCAATGCATTATGGTTTTATGTAAAAATCTCTAATCTCCTTAGTTTAGTCATAAACATTTAATTATTTTTGATGCTGTGTCAAATGTTATTGTTTTCCTAATATCTGTTTCAGAAAGTTCATTGTTAGATATCAGTATTACAACTAATTTTTGTAAGCTGATTTTGTATGCTGAACTGTTACTGAATTTATTAGTTTTAAATGATTTTACATGTGTGCATGTATGTAGAGTCTTTAGGATTTATACATAGAAGATCATGTCATTTACATCTTTCTTATATTTGTTTTTATTAATTTCAAGCAAATAGAAGAATATTCTTTTTAATATAATTGTCAGGACTATATTAACATTATGTTAAACATATGTGAATTTCTCAACAACCACACCTACTGTTGTGATTATCTACATATGTATTTTAATTTGTTTAATGACACACTTTTATGCACAATAGTATTACAGTTACTAGTGGCTATACAGTGTAGAGGGACAGAAAGATCTTTCTTCTCCAAGTTAGAAATGTTAACACCAATAATTCATTTCCCAATTAGTGTATTTCCTACTTGTCACAGTTTAGATTTTTAAGTGTTTGCCCTTCATGTGTTTTAAATGTTAAAGATGCTATATAGGTCAGTGAGAACAAATTGTTTTACTCTATATGCTGTAGGAAATCTATTGATTCTATGGCAGAGACCTTCAGAGACAATTTGGAATTTATCAAATACCCAAGTACTAATTGCCTGAGAGACTTTCACTTTTTATATTTATAGTGATAAAATTAAGAACAAGAATTTTATACTTTAAAACAAAGTCTGAGGTACAACTAGTTCAGCATGAGAGGGCTATTGATCAATGTCAGAGTTCACAAGACCCTAGGTTTAATGTGTGAGGGAATGTGTGTGTGTGTGTGTGTGTGTGTGTGTGTGTGTGAGAGAGAGAGAGAGAGATAGAGAAAGAGTGAAGGAGAGAGAAAGACAGAGTGCTTACATATGTAAGATAAAAGTTAAATGTCTTTCTTACCAAATAGACAAGTCCTATGAGGAGCCTGACATATGTTCCTGTACATCTCATTTCCATAGGTTCATGAATTCACTTATCATGTATATTAATTATGTACAAGAAGGGCAAAATTTTACAAGAGGAAATTAAAAATGATATATGGCAATGAGTGCATTGGAAATTGAGTATGAAATAAAGCTGTTTCATTCATCAGGTCTGAGTGAGCAATTAGTAAGAAACTGTGTGTAGCTTTGTCAAGGTTAAAACTCGTGTTGTGATCATTCACATTGTTTTCCATAAAAGTTCAAGATTTAAAGAAAAATACACTTGAAAAAATAAAATAAATCCACTTAGCTCCAATAAGATAATGAGAGGGGCAAGAAGATACCTTGCTAATTTTCTTTTTCTGGGTAGCTTTTTTAAGATTAAGAAGAAAAGTGAACTGTTATTTCCTATTTTCAACTACTCTTACCTCTTACCTTCCACCTTTCTGACACTACAAATCCAACAGCATCTCTACATCTTCAGAATAGGAACTTGAAAGGGATCTCATATGGTGAAAACAGTTAGATAACTCTTGAGGACAAAATGGCAGTGTAAAAATATCCTCTAGCCGCTTAGCCAATATACACCAAATCTAGGTCACACTATTCAGAAGGAAAAGTTATTAGAAGAACTCTTCTTTCATTTCCTCCATGAAAAAAATACAACCCCACAATGCTGAATGATCTTTGGGAAAGGTATCATGCCCTATATATTCCTTTAAGTATATGTGCACCATTACTATAAAGATTACCAAGATCTAATGTCTCAAAATGCTACAAATATAACATAATAAATTAAATCAAGACTTTCAAACTTCAAACTAATTAAGATGTACCAAAGTACATGGCAAAAAATATATATGGAAATACATTAAGCCAATTCCATTATAAATAGTTTCTTGGAGCTTGAGCCATATACCTCCTTCTTGATCCATAAATGCATATACTATTAAGGAAGCAGAGAGTGTGTATGCATGCAGACACTCCTAATATTTTGTTGTTGGGGGACATTGAGGCATGAGGGCACAGCACAAATGGTACATGACTTCACCCAATTAAAGACCTGCTCTCCTGCTCCTCCTGACTTCTTCACCCCATTGCAACTCAGTGAACTGTGGACATTAAAGGAATAGTGCCATTTTGGAATTGAATCTTGAAAGGGTCCCTGAGGCAATTACTTTTTGTAAATCAATGTGATGGCCAATTTCTTCAGAATCTTTAGGCAGTAAAATTAAGACTTTTTACAAAGTCCTCAACTGTATTTTTCTGGACATTGACAAGCATACTCTTCAGTTGGGGTTATGTATAATAATTCACAATTTACACAAAGCTTATGAGAGGTTATTTTGTAGTCAGTGAGAAAAGCTGCTTGCTGTCTAAAAAAAATATTTCCCACCCACCTGGTGTAATTTGCAAATACTTGAACATTCTGGAGAAATAAAAATACCTGATTATTTACCTGTGTCAGAATGCTTGAAATCTGTGCCTTCTAAAAGTAATAGCAAGAAAGGTGATTCCAAATTCTACAGGAAGGATTGATTTATAATTCTGAAAGCACCAACTAAGAATAATTTAGAAGTACAGACTTAATCTGAGCATCATATAATGTTTTAGTCTAGATTTATTTTCTATATGATGGTATATATTCAAGTAAACTTCAGACTTTTGAGCCTAATAACCCTCAATGTAGATTATTATAAGCAGAGTAACACTGAACAAAAAATTCTAAAATTTAAACAAATAAAAATCAAATATAAAAACATAAATGTTAATTATTTTAAAGCATAAGTATACTAACCTTTATATAGGAGTATTTCCCAAAGAGGTGCTAGGTGTTTAACCATAATTTTTATTAATATTCTGAGGAAGTCCATAAATAAGGATAGAATATAAAATACTAGTTCAGAATCAATTTTTGATTAAATACCCCTCTTAGAGCCAAACACCTGTTTTGTGGTTGATGCATGTATAATTAATGCAGCCTAATGAACATGCTTCATCAAAACCTCTCTGTGGTTGAAAAATAAAATCAGAGTGGTAGTTCTTACAAACTATAACATTTGTGAAATACACAATAACAGTCTTAAGTATATCTCATGGCATTTTAATTTAATATGCAGGGCACCTAGACTGACAATCTCCTTGTGGAAGCATGTAAAAATTTCTATGATTTACCACTGTACACTGCTACAAGGCTCACTTCATCAAGCCGAGGATTGCCTGCTTGGATTCTCCGGAAGGCATGCATATTTCTTACTTGCCTTGACATATTAGGTATCAATGACAACTCAGCTATCCCAAGCAATGCTTCCTTAGCTCAGCAGCTCTCCTATTGTTTCCACTTTTCTCAGCTATCTTCTGTAATTATAATGACAGAATTCATCCTCTGGACAATAAGTCTGACTTTAGCCCATTAACATAAATAAGAAAGAAAAATTAAAAAATACTTTCTTCATAAAATTCCTCAATATTTTTCAAATAAACTTATCTGTTGAAAGGATGGAAGGAAGAGAGAGGGATGAAGGCAGAGAGCGAGGGAAAGGAGGAGAGGGAGAGAAAGAGAAAATCAGTCCAGGTCCAATATATTTGCTAACAGGTGCAATTTTATATAAGTGATCACTGATTCTCCTACAGTTTAAAAATGACACATTGCAACTGATAGAAACAAAAATTTGGACACCATGCTAGTAATTTTGGGCAGGCTAACTATGAACTCTGGATGACAATGCATTCGGCATTTTAACTAATAAAATATAAACTGTCCTTTTTTAGTGTACTTGGACTGCCATAAAAATAAAAAAAAATTGCAAAGACTGGGTGATTTAACAGAAATTTTCTCTCAGCTCTAGAGACTAAGAGTGTGTCAGCATGATTAGTTTCTGGTAAGGGTGTCCTTCCTGCTTGCAGAAGGCCTTCTCACTAAATCCTCACATGGCCTTCCCTTGGTACCTACCAAAGAAAAATTTCTTTCTCTCTCTTTTCCTCTTGAAAGGTGAATATATCCTTTAGGATTAGGGGCCTCATTTTGATGATGCCATCTAAACTTAATTGCCTCCTAGATGCCCTATCACTTAATAAAGTCACATTGGGGAATAGGGCTTCAACTTATGAATTTGGGGCTTGGCCCAATGGCGCTTGCCTGTAGCTCCAGTGACTCAGAAGGTTGAGGTAGGAGGATTGTAAGTTCAAAGCCAGCTTCAGCAACTTAGTGAAGCCCTGTCTCAAAATAAATATGATAATAACATTAATGATGAGAACAAAAAGGGCTGGGGATGTAGCTCAGTATTTCAGGACCTCTGGGTCCAATCCTTGGTAGCAAATGTGTGTGTGTGTGTGTGTGTGCATATAAATTTAGGTGGTAGGGTGGAACAATTTAGTCTTTGGTGTGTCCTGAAGAAACCAAGAAATCAAAACCTTGGGAACAATTGTCACATCAGCACCTACCAAGTGTATATTTGTTTGGAGGAGGTACACAATATGGGTATCTGGAAAAATGCTTGCAGAGCTTTGGAGAAACACTTTGTTTATAAGACATAAACACCTGCTATAAGATGAGTTCTACACTTAACTTTATCTGTGAATAGAAATTATAAAATGTAAATTCTGATTTTATTGACTTTCAAGGAGATTTTCATTGGTCCCAAGTTCCACTTATTTGTTTACATATTGTTTATGTAACAAACTGGTCAAACATTTTGGGAAGAGATAAGTAAGAATAATTCACATACAGAAAGAAGAATGTATTACTTAATTTATAGAGCAAATTTTACTTAATACCTACTACATAATATGCCCTGCTCTAGGAACCTAGCAGATATTAGTGAACAAAATGGACCAAAATCATTGCTTCTGTAGAAGCTACATATGAGTACATTATGTATTTCTTATTGTGAATTATGTAATACAGTTTGATGAGATACTGAATAACTTCTTCATTTAATGATAACATTCAAGTCTCGTACTGTGAAGTTTCCTTCCACATACTTACTAACTTCTATGAAAGAAGTAGAAAATATCAATAGAAAGATTAATTATCACCAATATGTCACTATGATGTTTTATCAGAAGAACTTCAAACATTGCAACTGAGATTTAAGACATAATTGCATTTGATTTGGTTCTTAATACCAGCAATTGTATAGATTTACTGCTGCAATCGTGCAGCCCAAAGTCCTGTATTTGAGATTTGGCAGTACCTGTTAACTATTTCTTTGGGCATAACTACGTTTTTATCAAAATGCTTTGTTTTCCTCACCTATAAAACGATAACATTTAATAACAGATATATGTTATAGGCCATGGTGAATTTGTATGCACTGAGACCTACATGCATTTTAGTGTAGGAAAAAATTAGCTATCTTTTCTTAATTTAAACAATTATACCTGAAGCATACATATAAAGAGACACACATTATCTATCACTTTATAAAATATAAGAATTTCTAATACTATCATACAAAAAATTAAAATTATCAGAGAAAATGAATCCTCTATGAAATCCATATCCACAAACATTTTGAAGAAATAAATATTTCAAAGAGAATATGTATTCCCTTTGAGAGTGCATATTCTCATTAGCATTTGATTTCAGCATGTGTTGAAGCAGTCAAGAAGTTTCCAGGTAAGAGGCACGTTTAATGCCCTAATTACCTACAACCTGACTTTGAAAAGTAAAAATACAGTTCACAGACAAATGCTTACAAAGAGTTTTCAATTAAATTCACATTATAACATAGGCTATTTTCCTTTTTTCTTGCACTGAAAAATAATTTATCTTGAGACTAATTTTAAGTCATCACTATGGATGAATTGAAAGATGGAAGTCAACCAAAGACCACACACACCACAGTGTGGTAGTAAAACAACAAATTGCAGCATATTCTTGGAGAACTTGTATTATGACAGATAGAACACGAGAGCCTATATTGTGACTCTCTTCTCTAAGGGAAAATGCATCTATTTCTATTTCCAGGATTATAGTCTCTACCTGCTTTCAAGGGATACTACCAGGATGAATTATTATTATATTTTGATAATTCTTTCATTCCACAAAAACAAAAGTAATATATAAATCCAAGGTACTAATTTCCTAGTTCTAAGTATCAGCTTTGTCAAACCACATGAAAAGATTTTTTTTAAAGAGAGAGGGACAGTGAGAGACAGAGAAAGATAGAATCAATTTTATTTAGTCTTTCATGTGTCTTCCATTGCTCCAACACTCCATTGTGTACATGGTCCTGAGGTTCGAACTCATTTAATTGCACATGCCAGGCAAGCACCATGACCGCTCAGCCACTGCTCCAGCCCCCACATGAAAAGAATTTTTAAAATATTTCTCTTCATGAAGTTCAAAAGAAGGCCAGTAATAACAAGATATAAAACATCTAGATGAATCCCATGGAGAAGTCTTCTTGTGATAGTTATTGGTTTCACCTAAGGCCACAACACAAAGAATGGTACAGGATTTTTTCTGCTTAGTTTTGAAATCCTACTCTTTTTCAGAATACTTATTCTACTGAGCCAACCAGTTCTGTGGTACAAACAAGAAGCAAAGTTAAAGAAACCTGACAATAACTTGAAAGATTTTAGGGCATAACCCACCAGACAGTAATTGATTCAGAGCTCTCTTATCACACAGTTCTAGTTTGATGATATCTGTTCTTTGCCATAGGCAGACTCTTTAATATCTTTTATCATATTCTGCAGAAAATCAACTCTTTTCCAGAAATCATAACACTAAATTATGGATAACAATATCATTCCCAAGGGTCTGGAAAGTTAGAACAGAAATTTTCAAAAGTCAGGGATCCAGAAAGTTGTTCCTAGAGTGCAGGGGTTTCTTTCCCCTGAAATATTGGTGCAATGGAGTATCTTTCTGCCATGCATTCATCACCTGGCACTCTCATTCCATTTTAATCATCTCTTTAAGCTCACCTTTCGAACACCCTGCAATGAGTATATTGTCCTAAGGGTGCTAACACATAGCCACTAACCTCATGTGGCTAATTAAATACAACTAGATGGAGGTTAAAAATTCAGTTCCTTAGTGTACCATCCATATTTCAAATACTCAGTTGACACATTTGGCAGGTACCTACGGTATCCGTGAAGATTACAACATTTCCATTGCTATGGAAAGCTCTTCTATAAAACACAGTTCTAAGATATAAAGACTTTCTGAAGGGTAGTGAAAAGGACATTACTATCTACAGGTGAATAATAAATGAAACTTGCAATAATAAAATATCGTATTTAGCTCAGATAAAAATTCTCCTGGGAGATAAAAGAAAATATATATTAGAGGAGAATTTTTTTTTACAATTTCTGACAGTTAATCTGATGCACAATTTTTATAGTGGAGTATTGTGAGTATCATATTACTATAAGTGTGCCTCTCTCATTGGTGACTTTTAAGTACATACTGTATTTATACTGGAAATTCTATCCATTACCAATGTTTTCTTTTAAGGACAAAGACTGATTTAAAACTAATTGCAAGGGTATACAAAATTTAAAAAATTATTTTAGTGATTCTGTGGTCATGGGATTTTCAAAATTGTTATCCAAAAGTGTCATTTGTTCTTACAACAGAAATTCCTTATACTCAATCTGTTTATCTCTAGTTAAACCTGGTCAGTTTCTCTAACCTGCCATCTTAAGTCCTGTTCTTTAACTGAATTATCTTTCAATACCCTTCATAATAATCTTTCAAGTTTTAAGATAATTAATTTCTTCCTCTTTATTTACCGACAATGGAGGTTGAGAGTTTTTTGTAGCCTAGTAGAGGATGAAGTACTTTTATTAGCTTACAGGCACACAGTGATAGAATCACTCAGAAAGAGTGGAATGGGGGAATGATATTAGCCAAATTATATTGTTATATTAGCCAAATTATATTGTTATATTGTGTGCATGTATGAATATGTAATAAGGAATCCCACATTATGTACAACTATAAAGTATCAATAAAATATGGAAAAAGAAAGGGAGAAATGGCTAAAGCAAGCAACTTCTATTCGGAGTAAAAGCCACATGATCTATATGA
This sequence comes from Aplodontia rufa, assembly GCA_004027875.1. Classification (NCBI taxonomy): domain Eukaryota; kingdom Metazoa; phylum Chordata; class Mammalia; order Rodentia; family Aplodontiidae; genus Aplodontia; species Aplodontia rufa. The sequence continues at coordinate 31,572 of PVKS010011318.1, forward strand.
TCCGCAGGTTAGCCATAAACTGAGGCTTGGGTAAGAAGATCCATACTCTGCCTGCCACCTTTTATCCAGTTTCTCCATTCAACTATTCTTATTCCTCTTAGCCTGCTCAAAAGAAAGTCTTATTTAATATAAATGCACAATTGAAAAGCAACTTTATTTACTTAACAGTGCTCTCACCAACTTTAGAATAATAAATTAGATGAAAAATAAATACAATTGGGAAGAGTGTTATTTATCACCAGACTGTGGTGTGCATAGATAGAAACTAAGAATAAACAATTCAATTGATTCCAGGCGGTGCCATTTCTCCTCTTCTCTTTAAAAAAGGTAAATATGCTCTAAAGCCTGCTCATACCTCCTGCTACAGGGGAATGGGGACTCACAACTCAGTATACCGCTGATGCCACAAAGAACAATCTTCTGAACAGCTGAGAGACATGAGACAAGGTAACAAAACATAGTAACACACCTGAGGCGTCTATTTTCAAAACACGAAATATTGAATGCAGGTGATGAGTTCATTAATAAACAAATTAAGAATAGGAGCATAAGCTGAATCCATATGCATAAGATGAACCAGGAGTAGATAAAATTCCAAGGAAAAGCTATAAATGGCTTATATATTATCATACAATATAAAAAGCTTAGAGGTTGGAAAACTTTAGAATAGTGTATAACCATTCTAGAGATGAAAACCTTTGGGAAAATGTCACAGCAGGAGGTTTCCCCAAAATTCAATCAATTTTGAGAACCTATAAATGTAATCAGCTTAAGAGTCACACTGGCAATTTTATTAATACCAGGTTGAATGATTTTCTTTTTAATTTTATGTAAAACATAGAGCCACTACAACAATGGAGGAATGGGCTTTTCTTTAACAATAATTACTTATGAACATAATTCATTCTGCCTAGCTCAATATAACCCTTGGATATTCAGTATTTATAGCATTACGGCAGAGAGAATTGCATGATTCCCTAGTGAATTTGCATTGATTATAGCTATCTTGCATTTTATTATACAACATATCCAAAATTATCCATAACCATTAGTGACAATAACAAAACAAAGACTTAAAACAAACCATGCCCTAAAACTTGCCTTGTGTTAATATAATTCCTCACAAAACCTTAACAACCGTTCCCTCACATCACACCCCTTCAGGCACACTGGGGCAACAAATCCATGAGGGCAAATGATGCGAATCTGTGCAGCAACTCCTGCTCTAATCTCCAGAAGAAACATCTCTTCCTTTCAGCTTTCACCATGAGGCCAGAGAAAAAAGCAACTAAGAACATGCCAGCCAGACTCCTGGACCCAACTCCCAGTTCTGCCATCTACCTATATGCTTAAATGCAAGAGTCATTCAAACTTCCTGGGTGCCCTCCCCCTCCATTTTCCATATTTGCCAATCTTCCTTCTAGGATTGTCAAGAGGACTGAGTTCAACGTGTATGCTCTTGAAACAGCACCTGAAATATAATCAATGCTAAACTGTTTGCTACTACTATTTATGTGGAGTCCACATTAATATATACTGTAATATATACAGTAGTTATTACAGTATATTTTAACACCATTTGCTACCACAGAAGAGTCATAACAAGGAATGAATGTATATATGTATATATATAATGTGTATATATACATGTACACACATATATATCCCCAAATATATACAAATATAAAATACAAAATATAAAATTTTTATCCTCTGGACCTAGCTCAAAGACTAGCATGCATTGACAATCATTGTTGAATAAATGGGTATCCAGTTACAGGATGGACATATGCACGAAACAAATGGATATCCTATTCATCCAGCAATTTGGGCATGTACATCTATATGTATTTTGCTTGTAATTCCAACTTCTTCTGAAGGCAAATGAGAGTTCACAGGATTTGCCTTCAAATATTCTATAATAATTACATGCCTCTGCATAATATTTCTAGAACCCCAAATTATGATTTTATGATTACATTTTCATATTGTTTATTCAAGCTTTTAAAAACATATTAAATTTAATTTTAGAAGATTTAAATATGGTTTGGATTCTGTGACCCATGGTTCAATACTTGATTTAGTGGCCACATTTTAAAGTGAATATATTTTCATGGCAATGGAAATTGAACTTTTATCTCCTTAGTTTTTTTTTTTTTTAAGAGAGGAACAGAGAGAGAGAGAGAGAAGCAATTTTATTTAGTTTCTCATGTGACTTCATTGCTCCAACACTAGGTTGTATACGTGGTGCTGGGGTTTAAATTCACATCCTCAGGCATGCCAGGCAAGTGCAGTAACTGCCGAGCCACTGCTCCAGCCCCTCCTCCTTGGTTTATTTTGGTTGGAGTGTTCCAATAGCCAATGCTGTACAGCAACTCAATAATTCTAACAGCAATCAAAGTTGATTTCAGATTTCAGTAGTTTTTGCTAAAACTCAAGAATATTTGGACTACTATTTAGACAACAAACCTTTTACAATAAAATCTATGATGAAACTTTTTTCTTTCAACCTTAATTTTCCCTCATCCAACATAAGACTTGGGTTAGAAAATTAGTCTTTGCTTTTTTATTCCATTTCTAAAAATTTACCATGTAGTAAGGATAGGAGTTAATGTATTATATTATCCTTTCTATAAGAAAAGAAGCAAATGAATTATTTTAATGGAAAAACAAGAAATGAAAAAGCTTTATACCCTAGTCAAATGATGCACTTTTTCATTTCTTTTTATTTTATTTTGGTTGTTTTGGCATACAAACTCACTCTTGTCATTCAAAAAGTAATTTTACTCAGGATAAGTATCCTCACAATGGTCTATAGCCCCTCAAAAATTAATACACAAACAAGTATTGGTTTCTACATATCATCATCCAATAAAAGGATCCAATATAAGAAAGTACCTGGTTCCAGGTTGATTCATGAAAATTATACAGTGAGTTTTTAATAGCTAACTCTGAAAAAAAAAGGTAAGAAAGAATGAAAGAAAACATGGAAACGTGGCAAAAAAAATATAATAACATCTTGGGGCTGAAGCAGTGACTCAGTGATAGAGTTCTTGCCTAGCAATCATGATGACCCCCAGTTCAAACCCCAGCACCACATACACAACTAAATGTTGAAGAAATAAAGGCCAGATGAAAAAATAAAGGGAGTCTCTCTTTCTCTCTCTCTCACTCTCTCTTCAGAAAAAATATATATTTAAAAAATAATAAGGTCTACACCAAAGGAATTTTCACAAGTCTAATATGGAAAATTTCAAGGCAATGCATTGAATTAAAATAACAAAATAAAATTAAAAATTATAAATATAAAAGAAAAGAACTAGGAAAGTATTTGTCTGAATCCACTGTAGTAATAAGTGGTACAATCAAGAATCAATAATCGATAAACAAGAATGGATGCCAAAACCAATGATTAAAAGCTTCATGGAAAATAGGATGTACATACACATCTTAAAGGATTTATGCTATAGTAAATTTGTTATAGCAAAATACGCATTCCTAAAAATCACCATGCTAAATTGAATTCAACAATGCACTAAAAATATCATACACCATGATCAAGTTGTCTTCATCACAGGAGTCACGGTTTGTTCAATTTACATAATTCAGTAAAACACACCATGTAGATTGAACCAAGGACAAAAATCATGTGATTATCTCAACAGACACAAGGAGCCTTTAACAAAATTCAACACACTTTCATGTTAAGAGCCTGAAGAAAATCTGTATAGAAGGAACTTACCTGAACATTTTAAAGACTACATATGAGAAACTCAAAGACAAGATCATCATGAATGGGAAAAACTAACAATATTTATTTTAAAATTAGGAACAAGACAATGATGTCACTCTCACTACTCCTATTAATTACAGTACTTGAAATTTTAGGTCTGTTAAAAGATTAATGGATAAAGAACGTGTGTGTATAATTAGTATAATTATATTATGTATAATATTATATATATTTCAAATGGAGTTCTACTCAGCAAGAAAAATGGATGGAACTGGAGAAAATGTTAAGGAAAGTGAGTCAGGTGAAGTAAAGGAAATATATATTTCTCTCATATTTGAAAGGTAGTTGGAAAAAATATAGCATGAAAGTAGAAGGGAGACTAATAATAGAAGAAAGGAAGCAGAGAAGGGTAGAAGGAGAAGGTAGGAGTGGGTACAGGGGAGTGAAATTCATTTAATTCTGCTATAAACATGCACTGAAATGTCAAAACAAAACCCATTGTTCTGTATTTCAATATGCACCAATAAAAATCACCATGCTGTATAAAAATATATAATGAATACCATAGAGATTATAGGCAAAAGTGGGAACAGAGGCAAAACATTCAAAGATATCCTCAGCAATACAATTTAAAACAGAAGATAAAAATCTAATAAAAATGATAGTATTTTAAATGAGTAAGAAATACACACCAATCAGATTGGCAAAAATGAAGAAAATAAAACAATAATAGATGCTGGAGGGGTTGTGGAGAGATAGGTACACTAGCACACTGTTAGTGGAGCTGCAGACTGGTACAGCCTATCTGGAAAGCAATGTGGAGAGTCCTCAAAAAATTAGGGATGAACCCACCATATGATCCAGCTATTCCTCTGCTGGATGCTATTCCAGGGGATTTAGAATGAGCACACTATAGCGACACAGCAAAATCTATGTTCATAGCAGCTCAATTTATAATAGCTAAATTATGGAAACAAAGCAGATGCCCCTCACTGGATGAATGAATCCAAAAACTATGGTACATATATACCATGTAGTTCTACTGATCAATTAGAAACAATGATATTGCAGCCTTTGAAGGCAAATGGGTGGCTATGGAAGAAATCATGGGTTAGCCTAACCCAGAGAGTCAAGGGTCCAATGTCTTCATTCATCTGTGGAGGCTGGAGCTAGACCCAGGCCAGTGTGAAAGGTGGTCATGTATTAAACCCAGCAAAGGTGTATCGACGCACAACATAGGACATAGGACATTCATAGAGATGTACTGGGAAGAAGTGGGGATGGGGGCTAAAGGGGAGTGGAAAGAGTGCAAAATTAGGGTGGGCTCTAGGGGATAAATCTAATTTTCAGAATATATACAGATCATATTGTTTCATTGGAAGCATGTTTGATTGTACAACAACTAAATTTATTAATAAAAAAGAAATAAAACTACAATAAATATGCTATTTTGCTTTAAAAAATAATTGAAATTTGCTTATAATCATGGGTGTCAGAAGAGTTGCAGCTTTTGAATTATTGTGAAGTGATAGAAAAAGGGTTATTAGCCATTGATCACAAAGTTATAACACCAAACCTGAGTGGTCTGCCTCACAGCTCACCTGCCCTGAGGTAGCAGGAAATGTATGAGATGTTGGCATTTGTGTGTTTTGTGTCTTCCTGTATGACTTGGATCAACTGGGTATAATTTTCTGTATTTACCTAGTGTTTCTTCAGCTCAAAATTACACATAAACAAACACGATTGCACTTATACTCAAATCAATCATATTGGATCAAATTTTCATTTTCAAAAAATCTTTCATAGCAAAACTAACATCTTAATAATAAGTGAAAAATGGTAACTTAATAATGGAGAAATCTTGCATACACTGTCTTAAGCATCATTAACAAAGGAATGAAGAGTATCATATGCAATTTATTTAATTATTTATCTTAAAATGAACCTGATCATTGGCCACATGAATAGTGTTTGTGTACCTTTTATAATACCTCCATAGAAAGATGTAAAAGAAACTTATACAAAGCATGTGCTATATATTTCTTTAACAATATTGAACCAGAAAATTTTTTCTAAATATAATAGGTTTTATTCCTTTCTACAGTGATAATTGGATATATAATTTTTGCATTTTTACGTTTTATGTGGGTACTCTCTGAACAAAACATAATTCTTCGGGATTACATATCTCTTAGGTTCTGGTTTTCATAAGTATTTTCTTGATCCCTTAGATTTATTAATGATTCATCATATAAATTTTCAAAATTCACACATTCATACATGGATCACTTATTCATTCAGAGCTCAGTAGCTACTGACATGAAAAAATGGACTAATGTGTTCTAATTAAATGTACATGATGAAATCATTTGGAAATATAATTTATAATCAGAAATGATATACAGACTCAACTATCTCACTTGGTCTTACTTTGTTGATTTAATTCTATTGTATTGGAAGTAATCCATTTTATGATATGAAGTGATCTGTTTTTGTATTTTTTCAGTAACCTATTGAAGATTATGGTACACTTAATATTCATATTTACAAATAATATTAATTAATAAATAACAAATTATTTACAAATAACAGTAATTAATAAGTAACAAATTATTACATACTTTTAAAAATGATTCCAACTAACCCCTCCAAATGCCTTACTATGGATGCAATTATACAAATACCAAGGGATTAGAGCTTTTTCCTGGAATTAACAGACTTGTGTGAATATAATATTAATAAAATCTTTTTATCTATATTTTCAAAGCTACATTTTATACATAATTTTCTCTGAACATTAGCTTCCCTTTTATTATGAAAACACTATACTTCATGAGCATTTTCAGTCATGTGACTACTTTTGTAATCTTTCAATGGGAAATCATTTTAAATAAAGTTACTCCACTAAGAAGTTAAGTTTGTATTAAATTTCTTGTAGGATAATTTTATTTTAATAGTAATATGAAATGTTATACTTATTTCAACATATGTAGTGAAATTAGTTGTATTTGAAGCTAATATTATTGAAAAATTTAAATCTCAGGAACTCTTCAACAGCAAAACATGTTAAAGGAAACTAATGTCATTATCATGTTGTTCAAGCTATATTGGCTTGATGTTGTGATAAAGTTCAAAGAAATCAATAGTCTTTCTTTATATAGGCATATCTTTTAAATTTTAATATTACAATTCTAAAAGCATGTCGAAATTGCACTATGAGATCTTTCTTCACAGTTCAATACTTAAAATACTCATGGACATTTAGAGAAATCCCTCCTTCGTTTCAAACTAAAATGTAATGATTTTGCCTGAAAGAGAACATATTACCTAACTTTCATGATAAAAATATTTCCTTTTGTTTAAATATAAATTCATTTATAGCCCATAAACCTAAATATGTACTGAAAATTACTCAGAAGCTTTCGGACACCAATTTCACAAGTAGAGACATTGAAACCTTAGTCTAACAGGACAAAAGTTCTGTGTAGCTGAACAGTGAAAGGTAGGCAGTCATGATTCATGCTCTTTTAAGGCCCCAAGGCAAATATTATCATCTAGTAAGTAAAAGAAAAAAAAGATAGCAAATTATTTTTAATTTTATATTAATCATCTCTTTCCTGTTTAATACAGGGAGGCAGCATTTCATTTAATTAGTCCTCTCATTATAAATATTTTTCACAATGATTCAGTTGACACAAGTTTTCTGACACTGAATGTGCAGATGGCAGAAAACTGGTGTCTGGTCTCAAAGGAACTATTTGACCACTGCAATAAAAGAGCAATAAACAAAATAACAACATTGCAGCCCACTTCAGTTTATGTAGGCAGTCAGCCTTTTATCACTGCAAAGCCCTGAAATGGATGTATGAGCCTTGCTGCAATAAACAAAGGGTTGTTTACAGCGTGGGGATGGCAGGTACCAACACTGAACTAGAGCTCCAGCAGCCAGGATGTCAGGATCTGACTAACGTGAAGAAACATATTGTGGTTTTTTTTAATGGAAAATATGTTTTATAAACCTCAAGGGACCATTTATCACAAATTCATCCACTGTGCAGCAGATTGCTGCTTTAATGTTGAAGACTGGATTTTAGTCAGGCCTTCAAGTAAAAAATTGGGAAAAAATTCAAAAGTTATTTTATTTCTCTTTGTTTCATCTTGATGATTCTCAAATTTCAACAGAGAAAATCCATTTTACTACTCAATCTCTCCCTTAAACAAACTAAATATTTTATGACTTGGAACTAATTCATTAGGAAATTTATATCTACTTACTGTTGTGAGCTTTTTCAACAATGCCATTTATTTGCGATCTGGTGAGCTTGCTATATGCCAACATCTTTAAAAAGGATCTAACAAGGACACACTTTGCTAATGGATACAGGAAAATGCATCTTTTCCTCTTACAAAATAAAATGAATAAACTGCCACAGCAAGAATGTTCATAGTCTTAAATATAAAAGGCCAATAACTAAGCAACAGTGATATTTAAGAGGAATGTCATTTATTTTTATTTAAAGCATGCATTAAACAAAAATAATGCGCTTGACTTTATTCATTACATATAAAACTTCATTATAAGAGAAAACAGTAGCTCATTTCAGTTTTAAGAAAATGAGAAGAACAAATTGAAAAACTGTTATCTAACATTATGGCAGTAGTTCTCCATGTTGTAGGTGAAGCGGAGTATATGGTATAATCTGTCCCCAGACACCTTTTACTTCTTTATGGCCTGCATTGTCACATAGTGCGAAAGCATACATAAGTTTCACACAAGTGTGTTTGTCTTAACACTCAATCAGTTGGTTTGGGCTTCAGAAACCAAACACAAGGATTTGTGGGAATAATATCAGTGAAGAGAATATAAGACAATTTTTCCTGTGGGTGAGCTAGGTTATAGCATAGATCTCTGGGCCAAACCCTTAAAATAGAATCAGAATTGTCAAGAGGAAGGGTCCAGACAAGAGGCCTATTTAGCAAACTCCAAATATTTGCTTCAATACAGATATATAATAGTAGGAATATTGAAGAAATAAATTAAATAGCAAACTAGGATAGAGCTTAAATATAAATGTAGCATCATCTGTGCACAGATAATGAATATTTATTATCTTCAGAGAAATTCTCCAGCAAGTCTCACAACCTAAGAGGTTTCTTTTACTTCTTCTCTTGTCCGTTTCCTCCTTGTTCTTTCAAAATTTCTTATTATGTTCTGCAACTGTCTCTTAATTATGAGACTACAACTTATTTTAAATTAAAAACTACACTAAAGCAAAAGTTTTATAATTTTCATGTACATACACAATTGAATAAGTCAAAACAACAAAAATGAAAGAAACACCTTCTAGAATCTTCCCTGTCCAACGTGTTCCCAGTTGCTTCTGTTTGTAACCAGCATCCAATATAAACAGTTAGTCTGGCCCAATTCTTGTGCTTTCTGGCTACATTTTGCTGAAACTCTGCAGTCCTGAGTGTAAGAACACATACTCCATATTGATAAACACAGCCTTCCTGCTGAAAGTAAAGTGTGTTTCTTACAAAAATATATGCCCAGGTAGTAGAAAAACGTAAGCAAAAATCATCAATCTCATTAGATATGGAGCTAATACCTCAGAACTCTTGTTCTTCTACCTGAGGTTTGAATGTTACCATCAGACTATGCTCTATTTCATGATACAACCAATCCTCTTTCAAATCTAATTAGTAATTGGCAATCCTTTCTTTGTAGCTGTTAGAGTTTCACCTAAACCAGTAATCAGTAAAACAGTGAAGTCATTAAGTATTTCAAATGAAAGCTTCAAAAGCTCCTTTTCCTTTTGAGGAGTCTCAGACTATCTCAAAATTGAGTTGACATTTTGCATTTCTTTTTCAACCCTGAATAGGGCTGTAGGAGGAACAGCATTCATTCATTTTTTTAGATACAATTTTGAAGAGTATGTTATAAATTAGTCAACAAACTGAGATGCAAGGAAAAATCAACAAGATCATAATCATTAAGTTTGGTCATAGACTTTCACAATTTTTTTATGTGAAAGAAACATTATTAAAAACAATTTATTTAAAAGTTTATCTAGAGCTGACATAGTATCTCTCACTATTCAATCTATTGTTTGTACTATTCACACTAATGTTTGTACTGATTTGTTAACGTCAGCTAATTCTAAATTTTGTTAAAGAGTTCAATATGACATTCTGTTATTTTCTATTTTTGTTCTTAAACTTATTGCTATTTACTTGTGCTGTTTTATGTATATGAGATCAATTATGTAGATCATAATTGACTGGATAGCTATATAAAAATTTGACAATAATCTAGACTAATTGTAAAAATTAAAAAGCTAATGATTTTTAGTATCTACCTAAGCTCTTTCTTCAAATTATTACTTCTTTGTCTGTCAATTGTCCTTTCTTTCTCCTATCCCTAATCTTTTATGCTGTCCTTTAAATGTTTTTTTCTTCAAAATATATATATAGCTAATATAGTTTTGTTTCTTCACTGAACACTACTCTATATTTCTGATTACATCCATGTTTATATTTCCCATTAAATATTTTTACTTATATTTTCCACTAAATATTCTAAAATTTTCTTATTACCTCTTAGAAGTATCCATGCAACTAAATCTCCTGTAGTTTAAACCTAAATAAGCATTTCATACTCTTCTTCTTTCTGTATGCTGGTACTCTTACGTAGACCAGATTTCCAAAAGGAGTCAGCACACCAGCTCCCTTAGTGTGACCTGAAAATTTGAGGGATACAGACTTTTACACCCCAAACCAGACACAGTGAATCACAGACTACGAGGGTCGTACCAAGAAATCTTTGTTTTAAAAAGTTTTTCAAACTAAAATTTGGGGACCTCTAGTGTAAGAATTATTATACCATGGTCACTGAAAACAGACAGACAATCCTGAATTTTCGCTTATGCTCAACAACTCACTTGTATGATCTGAATCTATGCTTAGCTTATGCTTGATACACCTTGGATAATGCTGTTTATTCCTAACCAGTCCTTCAGTCAGAAAAATGGGAAAATTTGATTAGCCTATCTTTGGTCCTGAGTATGTACTGTAGGTAGGGAGATAGGAAAGCCCCATCTTGATCACAAGAAAAAAAAAATAGAGTGGTTCCTTAAAGAAGGGATTGCTATGGGTGGGGGCAGTTATTTTATGTCTATACAATGTTGTTCAGATTCCTGCTGTCTTTATTTACTTCTAAGCATCTATGACCAATCTTATAAGCATTTTTTCCAGTCTGCGAACAAAATCAATTATTTTCAGGAAGCTTTCTTTGGTTAATTTATTATTTTCTGAACATAACTTTACCACTTTTAAAAACACAATATTTACATTTTTACTGTATATAATTCCTTTATGGTTATTTTAATGTGAACTCACCTGTATGATTGATTTCCAGACTAGATTAAAATTATTCTAGACAGAGACACTAATTCCCTACTCTGTTTGTTCTCTCCTATGCTTTATGAAGTACTTGATACATAGGATGTATGTGATAAATGCTTTCAATTTATTAATCCTGCTTATCCTTCAGATTCTAATTGGAACCACATAACAAAAGACTCGAGGTATGATTTTTTTTATGTGTAATGAATATATTTTTTTCTTGAGGATATATTTTAAAACTGAAAGTCCTAATTAATATTTTTTTAAAGAGAAAGTGGCAGTGAGAGAGAAAGAGAATGAAAGAATACATTTTTATTTAATTTTTCATGTGGCTTTCTTTGCTCTGAGACTTCATTGTATACATGATGCTGGGTTTTGAACTCGTGTAGTTGCACATGTCAGGCCAAGGCTGAAACAGCTGAGCCACAGCTCCAGCCCCCCCTAATTAATAGTTTGAATCTTGATGTATAGTGTCACAGAATATATTAAATGAACTTACTGTACCTTACTTTCTCAGAAATTTAAGTTTTTTATTGCTACAAAACTTCCAACAAAGTTGTACTCCAGACATTGAATGATGACTTTTTATCTTGAAAATAGGATGATTATTTGATAAAAAGAACGTTTATACTTGGGATTTATTAGCAGGAATAATATATTGAAATTATTCAAATAAGACAGTGATACAATCAGAAACAACCATTCAGAACACAAGGAAAAAGTAACACAAGTCTCCATTAAGGGCATCTAAGTGTTTCCTATTAATAACCAAATATTATGTACCTCCCTTTTTCAGTGTAATCATGATATAAATAGAGGAAAAGGACATTATTTTCAGAATTAATTAATTAAGACAGTAACAAGAAATGCTTGCTTTAAAATACTGGTAAAGCAAATTATCCACTTTTAAGGTAACAAATAAAAGCTTAGTTTCTGAACAATTCATATACATTTTCAAATCCTGATTCTTGGATTCTTAATACATCATTTGGTCCTAGTTTGCTCAACTGTATACTGGGAGCCAACTCATCAAATCGTTTTGGGGATTAAATGAACTATCATTCCTATAGAGGTCAGCACAGTGCTTGGCACATATCCATGCTCTAGGAGTAGAACTAATTTTCTTTCATCATCTTTCTTGTCACTTATCTTTCCCCATCCCCATCCAAGGCCACACACTCACATACTCAGTTACACAGGCAGTCCCTGGGCAGCAGGAAGTCAGGATTGGTATTGGGTCTGAGGGATACCTCAGACCTACTGTGCCATTCTCTATCACAGGATGCAGCTGAGAACTGAGAATGTCCTTTCCTCTCCATCCTAATCTTGTATCTGCTTCTAAATTCAGAATTAGGGACAATCCTCTCCATACCATTTAAATTTACTATCATAGTATAATACTCTACCTCCATTTTGATGTTTGCTGACAGCTTTCGAGTCCTATCATTCCCTTCGCCTTCTGCCTTACAAGTAGCCACCCTGGTAAGAAAACCTAGGTGTTCCCTCCTTTGGACACACCTTGAAGTTAGAGCTACACAACAGCCTTGTGCTATGGAAATACAAGACAACCTCCCCCTGTCTTGGTTCAACTCAGTAACTGCCATAAAACTTCAAGTCAGTTGTCTTTCCTCATTTTCTCAATGCATTTTCAGATCTGCTTTGGAAGTTTCCATACTTTTCCCAGAAAGTCTCCTTATATAAGTCACACAGGGTTTCTCTGAGTCTTGGTATGTGTGTGGCATCATCAGTCTTGACATCCAAGTCAACTGAGCAAGAGTTCATCTTGCTTCCATGGGTTGTCCACAACAATTACCACTGCAGCATATGCCATTTAAGCAACAGTTACTGTAATCCTCTTGGAGAACTCTTCATATTCAGATAGATTCATTCAGCACAGTTAAGCAAAGTAGCTGAAAATACACTGTTCTTTTCAATTAGTGTGCAACATGAAGGTGGGTAATTATGGATCATCAGTCCCAAATTCCATTACCCTCAATTACTTCTCGTCTTTCTGAACCTTCTATGAGAAATATAAAATAGGAGAAGAAAGCCGCTAAGTTATCTTTTAGTATTCTTTTTCCTATGGATATGCTGATAAGTGTGATTCCAAACTTTTTATAAACATTCTTAAAATATCTCATTTTATTTGGTTTATACTAACATTTTTAAAACTCAAAACAACTCTGAAATATTACTTGACCTATGGCTTTTGTGGTATCTCCTAAGTTCCTTAGCAACATAATAATTGTTTTCTATATTTAGTGGTATTATGGACATTCTGCTGGTTTTGTCCTAAATCTACTTCCAATGACTTTAACTAAATGAAAGCATTCCTGATGTAATTTTCTTTATCTTTTTATATATAAAGATATATTAATGTTATTCAAGGAAAATAAAATAAAATGAAGATAGAAGGTGAGTTATTAATTTTCTTCAACACAGATGGATTTTTTTTTGTCTGCAGAAATGCTTTGGTGAGAGCAGTTTTGATGTGGTGGAGTATAAGAAGATTTCATTCAGCATGAGCAAGTCCTTCCCTATAACCACCTCTTACTTGAACTTGCCATGAGACCTGAAATGGAGGCTTGATCCATTACATTGCTGTTTAAAAAGAAAAACAAAGTGATCTCTGAAGGCTAAGAGTTGAGATGTGTTCCAGATCTATTTGTTAATGTATTGCAATTTCCCTGCATAAAAATAATCTGTACTCAGTTTTGTTTGTTTCCTCAAGTACCAAACTTTCAAGGCTGAGATTGAAATTTGGCTTTGTTTACAAGTAATATAAAGTGGTGTATAGACTCAAACTAGAACTTAATGGATGTTTCTCACATGATAAAACCGCTATTCAGTTTGGCACAATTTAAAATGACTGGCAGACTCCACTTAGCAGAGGCCAAGGAATGAAATACCAGGGGTGTTGCAGGTCAGTGCACTGGCAGAGGTGTATGGGAAAGCTTGCCTGGCTCTAGCTCCTGCAATTACTTGCTCATGTTCATGAGCGATAAAATCGAACCAAATAAAAAAAGAAACCATTAAACATTAATGTCCAGTACACACTGACCCAAGGATGGAAGAAAGACTTTTTTTCCATATGCTTCTTTTCTGTGTATGCTTTATCGTATGAAATAGGACTTAATTATACTATTTTCTTCCCAAACATAATGCCCCATAAGAGATAAATGTATTTATTTGCTGATATGAGAAAATTACAACCTTATAAACTATCATAAAGATATTCTGAAATAATAGACCAACCATAAGAAAATAACTTGGATCCTGCTATTTTCACACACAAAGAAAGTTTATTCACTGGATGGAACTTACTTTTAACAGGTTATAAATTTTCAGTACTCTATGGTCATAAGGAGTTTCCATGTATATTATCTCATTCAAACCTATAAGAATTATATATCCCATATTCTTAAAGAAAATGCATTTTCAATGAATACCTCTTGATTTTGAATGTTAAAATCATGAATCTATGTGCTATTTTTTACCTGATTATATATAATTTCTTTATATACTTTGAGATAAAATATAAATAATAAATTATTTCAATAATGAAATAGTATAAATTTTAAATTGTTGTGCCTCAGTGATTCATCATATTCATTTCTTTGTCTTGGCAACAATAATTTTATATAAATAAACCACTGCATGTAAAAAGATAATGTATATAATATTTTTGTTAGAGAATTCAATAGTATTATAACTTCTGTATAAATATAATATATAAAGAGATGTTGATAATATGTAGCCTGTTGCATATAATTAAAACTTCTCAAAGATGGTTAAAATAATAAAAAATGAGATTTTTTACCAATAAAAAATACAGATGTTAACAACTTTAATCAATTATTTTGTTTTATAATTTCCCCTAGCAAATCAAACTTAAGTTCCACTAACTGTCATAATTAATTTACATAACTACAGTGTTCTTAAAGTTTTTTTTCTAATAGTTTACAAATATACCAAGCTAGAAATTAGTATCCATTGCCAATTATTTCTTAAAATGAGAACTAATGTGTTATTATGTTGCCTTTTATAGTTCCTTATCTTGAAAGATTAATAAAATACTTCTGATATAATAAATTTTATAAAAGTGTATTTTGCAGTTATAATGACAAATTTTACTTAATAAACACAGCTGCTTTGTACTAAGAATAACCTCCTCCTGCCAATCCCTGGTAATTCTCCATCAGCTCATACTGTATTATAAAACAGCATGAATTTTTTATTAGTTCACTGAAAGGATTTGAAATATGGTTTTCTACTTACTATCCAATCTTTGCTTGGCTTTAATTGCTATGTAAGGATTTAAAGCAAACAATATAAATCTTAAATATTTTAGCTAAAGTCTAAGTATGTTATACTAAAACTTAGTCATTTCTCATATAAAACCTATAATGCTTTATATAATTATAAATGAATTTTTTGAAACTTGCAAACATCTAATAGTTTTGCTTCTTAAATATATGAAATGTTACCTTACTACTAGAAATGAGAATATATCACTAGGTAAGTATTCCTTATTTATCTTTTTCTTAGATCACTTTAGTTTGATCACTTGCCTTTACATTTGTAATGTATTTTTGTAGTGCAATATTGTAAACAAACTAAAAATTGGCATAGATTTTTATCTTTAATCAATATAGTAAAGAAGAAGTCATAATGTTAGAAAACAATCTAACTTTATCTTTAGTTAAGATGGCTTAAATCATTTAATGTAATAGTATATAATTTATAGAATTAGATATCGAATACACCCTCTTGACAATCTAATTTAACTTCCAAATTTTTTTAGAGTACTAAGCAGAATTGTGTACTTTGGTTATAGATTTCATGTGTGAGAAAATATAAGAATCCTAGTTTCCTTAACTCTAGTAGTTTGAAGTGTTCAACAAATATTTCCATAATCACAGATATGTTCCTTACTATCAACATTGTTGGAAAATAAGTTCAGACATTATTTACCTTAAAGAAATATGCTGAAGCATAAAGTGGGCTAGTTCCTTAGAAGGAAGGTATTAGAATATGATGAACTGGAAAATTTTGCAAAATACCATTCCAGTGGAGTAGGGCAGGCTTGCTCTGAGGCCAAGAACCTCTAATACATAGCTGCCAACAACCTTGCACTGTTGGCATAAATGATGATTGTGTGCAACTAGTACATAATATCTCAGGAGAAACATGCAGTATAACATTTGAACCATGGCTGAGATACAGCCAGCCTTCATGATGCAGGGTGATCTGCTTATTGCAATCAAGAGGCAAGCAGGGAAGGTGTCAATCATAAACAAAAGTTCCACCTACCAATGAATGTCTTGAGAAATGATTATTCCTTTAATCTCAAGTTTCAAACTGCTTCCTTTAAATATACTTCTAATAATTTAGAAAACAAATAAAACTACTGTTTATAAGGAATAATTGTTTCCCCTTAACTTTTTAAGTATGCTCTTTCCACACATTTATTATATATTAACTACATATGAAATATATTAATTAAAATAAGTGATATATTTTTAACTAAAACAAACATCCTTATGGTGTTATAAGGGGAATATGTTTTTAAAATTTCACACATTATCACCTAGTATACAATTGGAAGTGGTTAGTTAAAAGTAAGGAAAAAATGAACATGATAAAAGTAATTAGTATCAATAGGCACAATTTCCTGGATCACAACTTAGAAAGAATTATATGTCTATCTAGGATAGGATCAATTTATATGGAACCTATCATCTATGTGAATATTTGAATGAAATGTAGTAAACGACATGTAACGGGTAGTTCATAAATATAGTAGGATTCTGGCAGCATCTTTTAATACCATATGCAAGAAGGAAATATGGATAACTTAAAGTCTTGTATATTACACAACAACTTTAGTGGGCATGCAACTACATGGGAAAATAGGGAAAGACAGAAAATTCCCCACCAAAATTAGTCAAGTAACTAGAAATATTAAGAATATTAATTATAGTTCTAGAATAGGGATTTGAACAGATGAACGTAAAATTTGTTCACATAAGAGTTTCTCAATCAGCTGAGAGATAGTAAGGATGTCATTGGAGGCAGATCTTCTGCAGGGTTCATTAATTCTCACCATGTTTTAGGTATAATAGTTCTACTAGTCGTATGGTACACTTTTCTTTAAATATTGGCTAACAGATCAGCTTTCTTATTTCAGATCAGCCTGTAACATGCCTTACAATCAGTAGAAGAAGTGTGGTAGAGAATTGTTTCTGTTGGAAGAAAAAAGTTCTCATTTACAATTTCACAGATTGACATCAAGCTTGATTGATTTACAGCATGTAGTTTAGGATAACCCTTTTTACGAAGGATTTTTTTTAATCACTACCAGATATGATTCTATTTCTAAAATTGCAAAATTTTTGCACCAGACCTTAGGCTAGATTAGACACACAAAGATAATACCATGCTCTAAAATCACTTGATGACAAGCACTACCTCTTTTGGTTCCTTCCCAGATACTACAATATTGCATGATACCAATTTGTCTTTCAAGTAACTTTGACCTGTAAGTGGGGGAAAACAACAACAACAATAACAACAACAAAAAAAACAACACAACAACACCTTATTTCCTCTTACCTGGCATATACATTGCCTAAAAAAAATCCACATATAAACAGTATATTATGATGCTATGGTTGGATCTTATGTATTCTCAAAGGTTCATATGCTAAAGGTTTGCTTGCAAGCCCATCGCACTATGAGGAAGTGGTGGGATCTTAGGAAGTGGAGCCTAGTAAAGGAAGTGAGGTCCTTGAGGGTGTGCCTTTGAAAGCGGTCTTAGGACCCCAGCCCTTTCTCTCTAGCACTCTGCTTCCTGGCTGCCAGGTGAGCACTTATATCCAGCATATGCTCCCCACCATGATGTTCTGCCTTGATAGATCCACAAACACAAAACCAACCAGCTATGAACTGAAACTCTGAGACCGAGCCAAAATAAAACTTTTCCTCCTTATAAGTTGATTTTCTCAGGTATTTTGTCATAACAATAGAAAGCTGACTGAAACAAATGTGTACGTTTCTTCTCACTACATTTTTCTAGAAACTACTATTGTATAACATTGAATTTTTTCAAACAACCATAGACCTAACACATATGTAGATTTATCAAGACTTGGTGAATTTAAAAATATAGAAGAGGAGGAAGTTATAAAGTAATGGAGTAATAATGATACAGTGTCTTATTTTCAGCCAAGAGAAGGATGCTGACAATTTACTTTTATTCTTTGATACTATATGAGGAATAATATGCTATTTACTTGTGATAGTGCTTTAATAGAGATATAGTTGCATGTTAATTTTAGTAATGGATTTTTCTGAGTCTGTAATCAATGATGAGCTAACAATGTATTTACAACCAAGATAATTCAGATTACTCTGAAAAGACATTGAAGAGGACAAAATACAGAGCCACAATAGTAGACTAGGATGGCAAAGTATTTTAGGATCCTCTCAGAACTCTCAGACAATGAATTTCAGAATTTTAAGGCTGGAGGATGTGGTAAATAAAATTATTATTTTTTAAGAGAGAGTGAACAAAGAGAAAATCAAGTTTATTTTTTCCTCTGGCCTTTGTTTCTCTGACACTTATGAATGTGGCGCTGGGCTTTGAACCTGCATCCACATGCATGCTAGTCAAGTGTTCTAAACACTGAGCAACTGCTCCAGCCCCACAAAATTATTTTATATTAAATTTAAATTAGAATACTTGACTATTTAAAGTTGCTGAAAACCTGGGAAGTGAGATAAATACGTACATTAATTGAAGATGAGCAACTATGTCAGATCAGGTCTCCTTTTAATTTAGGAGTCTTTTACTCTCTATACAGAAGTTGTTGCCTTTTTTCCTCCACAAATAAGGAGACCTTCACTATAAATCTTACACAGAAGTAGATACTCTCTGCCATACAGCTATTAAATGGAGAAATGCACATTTCTACTTCATCTATCAGGCCTACTGATGTATTTTCATCTATGGCATCAATCACTATAGGAGCTTAAGTACTTGAAAATGGGAACCCATGGGGCTCAGCCACTGCCAATGAGGGCTCAGCTGTTCTGTAAAAGCCTTGAGAACTGAAACATCTGAAAGACCTAAAAATACGCCTTAGATTCCCATCATCAGCCACTGACCATGTGGTGTCCCTGGCTCCAGGCATCACACAGAGGGTCTGAATAACTTGTGCAAATTCTAAAGACAAAGATAAAAGTGGTACCACTGAGGTTCTCACTAGTGATTTCCAGAACGTGAACAAAACAGGCATCCTTTGCCACTAGATTAACTTTGAGCAACATCTGTAGGATGCTGAGAGATGTGTGCACTCCAGGAGAACTGCCAATGTCACAGACAAAAGGTTTCAGCATAATTATAGAGTCTCCACAGGGGAAAGAAGCACAATATCTCACTGGAGAAATGCAAATGGTCTTTAGGACACTGATAATGCGCATCAAAATCTGGGTAGCAACCAACTGTGAATAAATAACCAATAAATCACGCAGGAAAATAAGAGAAAAAAATTTCCATGTGTCTGCTTCGGAAGATTTCCCACAAGCATTCTCATGTATGAAGTGATGATGGAAGCTTAAATTTTGTGGTTTTTGTTCAATTCAGAGAGAAAAATATTAATTACAGCAATGTGAGCCATTTGTTTTTATCAATATATAACTTATGTACAGTCCTCAGAATTCCACAACAGTAGTACTCTATTATATCTAAAAACTGTCTCTTAACTGGTGTTCCTCATTCCTAAGCACATATTATAATTAAAGTACAAACTTGTTTTAATAACAGTTAAAACTATACAACTTTGTTTCAGATAACCTGTTTGGATGTCCACATGAGAAGCCAACAGCCTGCAACCCCTGGCCAGACTAGTTTCAAGTATTGATTTTGATGCAGGCTTAGTTTTGAGTAAAATAAAAAGGGAAAGGGAGAGTGGGAGAAATGGAAAAATATTTTAATCTGTTGTTCAGTCTAAATTAATCTCTCACTTCCCCCACCCCTGCAAGAGAAGTGTCGATACTAATGGAAATATGTGGCAGGACTTCATCCAGCAGAGACAGCATTCAATTTTGAGCATGTACTCAGGTAACAAAGTCTGTTATAGAATTAGAGAATCCCCCCCAGATACCTGTGAAAGTCATGTCCCTATTCATCAGTTCATAACCATTCCAGAGGAACAGTTCTCTTCCTTAAGGTGACTTCAGTCTGAGAATGTACATCCTTGGATCTGGGAAAGACTTTTGTGCTCCTGTTTTCCAAATGAACTACGTGATAATTAGCAGCTCTCCACCAAACTTGGAAAGAACAACAGATTAAGTCTAAAAAAGAATAAAGTAAATAATGTAAGAAAAGTGTGGATAAGTTGGTAAGGAAAAGATAGTGGCTCATGGAGCAGTCCCTGCTCCCTTGTATCATTCTTTAAAACTGTTTGCTCTGCTTTTTTGAGTAACCACCCTCATCCTTCCTTTCAACTCTGAGCCTTGAATATTCTAGGCATTTCATCCCTGGAGGGATTGATGAGGATGGATAGGTTGGAATATATCAGTAAGAATCCCAGAACAATGACATTTTAGTACATTACAAATGAAAGAAGAGAAAACTGACCCAAAGGATTGCCTAATTATAAATGCAGATGAAAAGCTGCTCCTCACAATAGCCCATTGTTAATCAATTCCTGAAACATTCACTATTTTCTATTTTAAACATTCTTCATTATCCTTATAAGTCCATTACTCAACTGCTTACTGAGAAAACAAATAAAGTACTGTCTTAATTTGGATTTCCTTAAAACAAAGACTAACACGAGGCTTTGGGTGTAGTTAGATTATTTAGGAGTTAATCCCAGGAAGCTGAAGTGAGGGAATATGGAAGAGTGAAAGCCAACAAACTGTGCTCCATTTTACTGGCTCTTGATTTAGACAACTGGACATCCATCTCTTGAGACTCTGAAGTGTTCTGTAGAAACAACCTCAGAGTTGTCACAGCAAAGAATGGGGAGGTTGGTAAAATTATCCACAGACCCTGTTTTCTCCATTAGCTGAAAATGATCTTTGAGGGATTAACCTGCATTTACACACATATACAGGTGCCTGTGTGCATGCACACACATGCACATACACACACACTTATGGACTTTAGTGACAGTCTTTGGCAGAAAAGCAGAAATACTTCATAGAATGTGCTTTAGGTGGGATGTTGGCAATATGCACAGAACTGTCTATCCCAGCTGTTCTAAAATTCTGCAAAAGGGATGTGCATCTACAACAAGTGGCCAGATGTGAGCTTTGTCTCGACCTCTCCTTTTCCCTCCAAAGGTTTTTCTACATACCATTGCCCATTTTGCCATGCTTTCTATGTTACTTTGGTATTAACTTTCTCTCACTTTCCCATTGTTGTCCAAACCTTTCTAAATTTTCCTTTCATAAACAAATCTAGGGCTCTTCTGATAGCAGAAACACTTTTACTCACGCCTCTAATTAAAATTTCATCTTTACCACCTTGATTCATTTCCCTTGTTTATGATCTGAAAGTTTGTGCCCCTCCAAATCCATGTGTCAGAATCCTAACTCCCAAGTAATGATATTAGGAGGCAGAGTCTTTAAGATGACATGACATGAGGGATGAGTTCCCAAATATGACATTATATTCTTGTTATAAAGGAGGTCCCTGAGAGCTGCCTTGTCAGTCGTATTATACAAGAGCACAATTAGAAGTCTTCATTCATGAATCTATGAACCAGGAAATGGGCCATCACCAGACACAAAATCTGCCAGTACCTTGGTCTTGAATTTTTCAGCTTCTAGAACTGTTGTTTATGAGCATCCCCAATGGACTAGGACATGGTGCTTCCCACCACCATTTCCAGACCATTCTTCTTGGGCTTGAGACAGTACCATCATATCCCAGAACTGGTCAAAAACGACTTTACTGACGTAGACTCAGTATCATAAGGCTAGGCACATGTTGTCTTTCATTAGTACCACCTTTAGTTATTACTTCAAGTACTCTTATTCCACATACCCATCCTCTAATTTTGTACTTTTATATATTTTTAAACTTTTTAAAAGAAATTTTATTTTGTACATTTAAGCTACATAAAACATGATGTTATGTGATAGTAAAAAGTTTATAACAGTGAAACAAATTAGCATATTCATGACTTCAAATATTTATTACTTTTTTTGCTTTTGTGGCAAAAATAGCTAAAAAATATTCCCTTGGCAAGAATCGCAAATATAATACAATTTGATTTTCCCCTTTGTCAAATTTCTCAGCTATTTTCTGTATCCATTCATCCTAGAACTCCCTAATGCATTATATTTAAATACCTACCACTATCAACCTCAAATGAACCAATTCATCTTTCTCCCCCAATTTTCTGCTGGGAGGAAAAAAAATAACATATCTGAGTGGAAGTGGGCCTCTGTAGATTTATGGCAGGGGATTTATACTTTCTTTCAGTCTTTCAGAGAAAAGAGAAGCTGTTGTTCCATTTTCCCATGGAAGATAAATCCTCTCTCACACTGTCGAAATGGCAGGATCCTTACTCCGCAAAGCGACAGTAGCACAGGATGAGGTTTCTCTATATGGAGAAAAGGAAGCCCACCCTTGCTCTGGATCAAGCCTTTTGCTGCTTTTGTGGTATTCAATTGGGATTCTGGGAATTCAGGTTGGCTTCCATCGTTATACTTGAAAACAGAGTTTATGGTGACTACATGACCTATGGTAGATCTATTTATGGCTCAAGTTGGGACTTGACTATTGTGCTGAGGTAGTGTCCGTGCCTCCTGTTGACTGTCTTAAACCCAGCATCATGGTTGCTCACGTCACTCTTTACAAAGACTCTCAGGAGCTCATTTGGAATGTTACATTCACATTCTGCACAAGGAGAACTGTACATCCCCTACCAAGGTAGGAGGCATTAGCCAGCGCCGTAAGAGTGGCACGTGGCGATCAATTCTAAGTGTATCTGAGACTACTGTCAAGTTAGCAAAACATTGAAAGGGGAAATTTATGTGATTTATGCTTAAGATGACTCAAGTAATAGACTATAGATTAACTGCCTTTAATTTATTAATTGAAAAGTAATGGTTAGGGTTCGGAGAGGTGACTCAGCAGTTGATCACTTCCCTGGCAAGCGTGATGACCAAGGATAACACATTTTATGTTTTGGGAAATGTTCTCAAATTTCTGGGCAATTTCTATTTTTATTTTTCCTACCCATATTTTTCTCTTACTGGACTTGTCGCTACATTGTCTTGGAGAACTGGAGTGGGTGATGATTGACCTGGATTCTCTGCCACCCATTTAAGAGCAGTCATAGAGCCTGTTCTCTAACCCTCCTAGTCACAGGCACATTTGTTCCCCAAATGCATTTGACTAAGTGCTGTTAATGATTAAGTTTTTTGTGTTTAGCTCAACACTTGCCATTTGACTTTAAACTCTACAACCCTAAACTTTAAAAGGCAATGTGTTTTCTCATTTATATTGGCTCTTTTTCAGTATGCTACCTTTTTTTCCCCTAAAGATATTACTTCTCTGAGAAGTCATTTGATAATTTTAGGGATCTAGAAAAAAACAGGAGATGGAGACTATAGTAATTTCCAGTTGCAAACTTCTTAGTATCATATTGTTTGATCTCTGTCCGGCTATTTTCAGAGTAATTTTTTTCTCTTTCCTTGTTGATTTTTATATTCCAGTTGGATTGTTCTGATCATTGAATATTAATCATAGTTTCTGCCTTTACCATGTATATTCAGAACAGCACCAGAGGCTCCAGGATAATAATAACTTGACCACTGCTATTAACAGATGTGTGCACTTCCAAAGACCATGGTATCCACCACTTAGAAGAGCAGTGATTCAACTGCTACCCTCTCCCAGTGCCCTACATCATGAAATTGATACAACATTTATGGTTAAGTACAATCCTTAAAAAAGAAAAGTTAAAAATTCTTCAAGCTACAACAAATACCTTCCCATTGCACATTTAAGTGGCTAAAAACTTTCTGATAAAAACTCAAAATATTTTATCTGATTTTTATAGAGGTAAAACCAAGTCTAAAATATTTGTCAAAGAAGAATCTTGTAATATTTCCGTAAGGTGAAAAAAAACTAACTTATTACGTTGAATTTCATCAATATGCAGGGAAATATTAAATATTAAACAAGAGCACCCACTCAATCAAAACTTGATTTGAGGTATTCTTATGCTATTCTGGGCTGAAAGCTAAACTATTATAAGAACTTTAATTTCTGCAGTCCGGGCATCCCTTTCCCCACTTCCAAAAACATATCAAATCAGATAAGATTAGGGTAACCAGTCTCCTGCAAGGCAAGAGTACCCATCATTCTAATTAGAAGCCTTTAAAATGTGATCTTTCTGCATACTGACATTTTATTATTAATTGAAAACAAATGAGCTCTAGTATTTGGAATATTCAGGTAATTTAAGAACTTGGAAATGAAAATTTATAACTAAGTTCAAAAAACCAAAACATAAAACTTATGTTCAGGATAAATATTAGAAAAAATTAGAATCTTGTAAGGTTCCTCCATATAAAAGAAGCTGTAGATTGGATAAAAAAATTAGCAAATAAAATAAATAGGGCAATTTATTATAGACAGAGAAGATAAAAAGAGAGAACAGGAGTCAGGTGTGATGTTACACATCTGCAATAGCAGCCACTTGGGAGGCTGAAGAAAAGATATTGAAATTTCAGCCAACATGCACAACTTAGCAAGACATTATCTCAAAAAAATTAAATTTAAAAAAGGTCAGAGGATATAGCTCACTGGAGAACTTGCCTAGCATTCTGGAAGCCCTGGGTTTGATTTCCAGAACTACTTAAAAATTTTTAAAAAATGTGAGAAAAGGAAAAAAGTTATGAAAAAGAAGGAAAAAATTAATCATTCAAGCAAAAATGAAATAGTGGGAATACATGTGATATAAAAACCTTTGGAAATTGAGTTTTGGAAACTAACCAAATAGACTTCAAAATATAGTTTTTAACAACTTATTTTTACACTTTTAAGACCTTACTCTAAAAAGTTATCTAAGACTTGAATCAGTTGTTACAAGCAAGAAGTTTTTCCAAAATATTTTTGGAATGAAAAAAATATGGGACTAATCAAAACACCAACCATTTGGGAAGTTATTAAATAAATTATTTCCTATAAATATTGACTATTTCCCATAAAAATGTTAGGTAAAATTTAAATAGACTTTTTTTTAGTTTTTTTTAAATTTTTTTTATTTTGAGCAACCTTACAAGATTTTAACAAAATAATATAAAATGTGTATAAAATATGTATACATTCTGGATATTGCAATTATCCCCAGGAGTGCCCCCCC